>OZ010589.1:110162171-110319414 GCA_963932145.1 Acanthosepion lycidas | reverse complement strand
CTCTTCTTCTTCTTCGCCTTGAAATGATTCGTTGGCAACTTTTTAAAAAACTTTAATGAATATTTGACGTGCAGGCGTCGATTTCACACGGTTCATAAATGAAAATTGAACCACTGATGCATATCTAAATTTTGACCTAAGGAAGGAAGCAGGCGAAATACAAAAAATAAGCTTATATATACATACATTTTTATACATTCAGGTGTAAACTTTGCATCCATTTACTGGCTAACCATATGGACAAACCCAGATTCCTTTAGAAGCACATAAAATCACTTAAGCTACAAACAATCGTCTAAAATAATATTGATACTTATGTTGAAAGGATTTCAATATGTCTGATGTCTTCCTAGAAGTCCTCTTGCATGAGGTTGTTTTTTGGGGGTTTTTTTACTCTTTCTTATTTTCCCTTGCTTCTCCTGATTCTTGCCTCGGTGTTCCATTGAATTCAATCAACCCAAAGACCAACCTGCCGTTAGCTTTTTAGAAATGGAAAATTTCATTATCGGTTGACCATAAATTAGTATGGGGTTTTGCGTGAAAAACAAACTTATTTTGAAATTCTTGAAAAAATTAGATAATTGTCGGATTTTAATGAAATTTATTCGCAAATTAACGTATTCGCAAATGAATGAAATTATTTAAAAAACGTTTCTTTTTTTTAGAAAATCTTTGCAAAGATAATTTTTCATCTGTTTCACTGCACTTATTTAATTTTATAAATTTTGAGAAATTCATTTTTGTAGAACTTAACGTTTATAATAGTTACAAGGACAAGTCCTCGGAGAGTTTAAATCATCAATTTCTTTTGTTAAACAGTATCCCAGTTACAGAATATCTTCTCTGACTCGCAAAATAAAAAAAATGCAATGAAGCTAAGAGATGATTGAATTAGAAAAAACTTTTTATTGCTTTTATGAATACGATATATTGTGATAATATCGTCTTAAAAATCATTTTCGATGAATAATGAGCTTTTACAAGAATTTTTCTCATTTTCTAAAAATTTAATTACAATAATTCATAAAGTTTTTAATTTTTTAAAAAAATTTTGTTAATTTGTAGCAACTATACTTACTAATCGTAAATGGATAGGCTTACTACAATTCAGCGATCACCAGTATTTTGAAAACAATTTTGAATTTGTTTTGTGTGTATATAAACGTGCCAATTTTTGTAAATAGTGACATCCATACATGACATCATTAGAAAATGCGAGCAGTAACCATAGTAAATTTCAAATGTATAGATAATTTTCTAACATTTCCTCAAAAAGTTTCCTAAGGAACACTATAATGCCAAAATACCTAAAAGATAAGCGATACATAACTTTTAAAATGTATTTTTCAAAATGAAAAATTTATTTTGAAGATATTATTTTAGTTTTAATTTCCACCAAATAGATTAAATTTAATATTTCCAATTACCAAATATTTTGCTGTGTTTCGAATTGAATTTAATTTGATTGGAATATTTTTTATTATCAGTAAAAACGCCAAAATCGTCCATCTTAACAAATCTGTTAATTCAACAATTCTTTTTATTGAAACATCTTTCAAAAATAAAATGTACTTTTCTGAAACTTTGTTTGTGGAAGATTAGCTGATTTAAGTTTAGGTTAATCTGATTTGAAGCAAATATTACTTTTAACTTAAAATATGGCAGAAAAGCATTTTTAATACAGAAGTGAGTATTTTATGATGTGTTGGCAAATCTCTCGATAGACATTGTTGGAATTTTTTTTCCAAAGAGGACATAACTGCAACAATTAGTTGAATATAACGTGAACGCCTTTTTTGTATATACTCTTTTTTTAACTATTTTAACTACACAGTAATCTTAAAAATTTAAGAAAATATTCTAAATCTAATAGTTTATTGAATTTTAGGTACGTTGATTTTATAATCTTAGGAAAACGCTTGTTGAGAAAATATTAGAAAATTATCAATATATTTTAACTTTATTTTATAGTTACTATTTTTAGATAATGTCTCGTTTGAATTGTATTATGCTTTTTCATTTATGGTTAGTAAATACAGTTTTAATTTAATAACAACATCAATTTTCCGCTGCAATTCAATACAGAATTTTAAAAGATTTAAAAGTTCATATTTTTTATAATTTAAAAAATTCTTAAGTCTATTTTATATTTTGTACATAAAATCAAAAGCTTTTCTAATTACATAATGTTTAACTTTTATTGCATTTTTCATTTTACGATGCAGAGCGGATTTTCTATAACTAGGGGTGTTTTGTGAGAAAAATAATGATTTAAATTCCTCAATGAGTTCTGCGTATAACTCATATAAATAAGCGCTACAAGAAAGGTTTTCTCGAAATTTCATAAAATTAAATGTTAGGGCTAACAGTAAAAAAAAAAGATATTTTTACAAAGATTTTCTGAAAAGGAAATATTTAAAAAATAATTTCTTTCGTTTTTGAATAAGATGTGAACGTTTCATTAAAATCCCATAATTATTTGATTTTTGCAAAAATTTCCAAATCAATCTGTAGGGTTAGGCTTAAAAGACGCAACAACACGTTCAAATCTCTCACACTAATTTATGATTACACACACGTTCACGCAAGAAAAAGAACATTTTCAACCAATATTTAGAAGATTCTAAAAATGATTAAAAAAAAATATGATTTAATAATAAAAGAAAATTCTTTGGTCTTACCTCTTAATAATAAAATACTGATTTTGACGATAAAACATTGTTTTTATAAAGTTTGGGGGATTACGTTCATTTCTAGCGTATCTTTTGTGATACGTTTTTTTATATATATAATATATATATATATATTACGTTGGTGCAAAAGTAATGACGTAATAATGTCGTTTTTTGACGTATTTTTTAACTTCAAAAAACGACATTATTACGTCATTATTTTTGCACCAACCTAATATATACATATATATATATATATTTGTGTATGTATGTGTGTGTGTGCGTGTTTGTGTGCAAAAATTTAAGGTAGAGTATATCTGCATATTTTACGTTGATACTTTCAGAGGACGAAACGCATCGACTAAGGTTTCCTTTTGTCTTTATCCCCCCCCGCACACACACATATATATATATATATATATATATGGGGGGGATAAAGACAAAAGGAAACCTAAAGAGCCAGGCAAACCTATATATATATATATATATATATATATATATATATATATATATATATATATATATAAGTATTAATGTGGATAAATCAAATAACTAGATATTAGCATCCTTATATACGTACGTTAGCGTGCATACACAGGTAAGTGAAAAAATATTTACTCAGTATTTACTGAGTATAATTTAAGGTGCAAACTAAACAGTGCACGATGTCAGTTAGACACAGCTAAGAAATATATACAGTATTTACATTATTCGGACTATTGTCCTCATCTTTGTCGCCATATTTATCACAACGTTTCGGCCGTTGTATGCTCCGTTCTTTTTCAGGTGGTTGGAATTTCGAACTGAACCCTTTATTTCGCTCACTGGGGTAGACTGTTCTAGTTTCACATGCCATGTCTAATGGATGTCAGTTATCAGTTATCTCCTGCTAATTTTCCCTCTGAAAGTTCTACACTGCCTTAACCGGGTATTGAATTCACACTCTTTGGATCTGTCACTGGATCTAACCAACGCCTTAATCCACTGTGCCATGTGTCCTTGATATATGAAATGCCGAAATTCTGTTCTAATCTACAAGGATGAATAGTGGACCAAAAAGTCTTGCAACAACAATTTTGACATTTCCATGGGTTCTCTGGATTCTGCTAAAGCTTCTGACCTGGTTGGATTATTTCTTTTGTATAATTTAAGTGCCTTTGATTGTCTAGATTCCGATAGTGTAGGATTGTATAGAGATGATGGCTTATTAGTTGTTAAAAACTCCACTAAAATTAAGGTAGACCATATTAGGAAAATGATCCATAGGGTATTTAAGGATTTAGGTCTTAGGACAATAGTCACTACCAATGTTAACAAGTGGATTTTCTAGACGTCACCCTAGACCTTGCTAGCAACACTTTCCAACCATATGTGAAGGTTAATTCCAACCCGATATACGTACATCCAAATTCCAACCATCCCCCTTCAGTTATCAAACATACACCCTCTTCCATTGGATTTACAATTAGCACTAACTCTTCTAACAAAGATGTTTTTAATAAACATCGTGATTTTTACAATTCTGCACTCAAAAATAGTGGATACAAAGATATCATTATTCAATATAAAAACCTAGTTAATTACAACCATAATAAGAAAAGAAGATCTAGAAAGATCATCTGGTTCACTCCCCCTTTCAATATAATGGTTAAATCTAAATTAGGACGTATGTTTCTAAACCTCATCAAGAAACATTTCTCTAACCCTGAAACTAACCCACTTAGTAAAATATTTAATCCTAATACCCTTAAATTAAGCTATAGTTGTGCAGATAACCCAGAGAAAATAATTAAAAAACATAACAACATAGTCTTTAACAAGTATAGGGACTCAAAAAGCTTGATTACTCAAAAAGTTACAAACAGTGATACTAAATATAATAGCACGAATAATAACTTAAGTAATTGTAGGTATCCTAATAATTTTCCACTACAAAATAACTGTGGGATTAGTTCTGTAGTCTATCTTAGTACAACCTCAACTATTGAGAATCCAAATATAAAGAAATTTTACATTGGTAGAACAATGAAAACATTCAAAGAACGTTGGCAGGGGCATATGCAATCTTTTAATAATAGTGACTATAGATACATGACTTTATTATCCAAGTATTTTGGAATCTAAAAGAAAAGAACAAAACACCTACGGTTAAATGGACATTGATTAAGAAATCCCAGACATGTAACTCCCTATATTCCCCATGTTACCTATGTCTTAACGAAAAATTTGAAATTATTAGATTTAAAAACAAGGCTGATCTCTTAAATCAAAGATATGAAATAACGGTTACTTGTAAACACCGTTATAAATTTAACTTATTATAGGGATCGTATACTTTAAATGATAATGATATGTCGCTGTAAGTTTAATAGATTATAAATTTTATTGCTTGATGGCCAATCTGACGATATGAATGTGTATTGTATAACTACATAGTGTTAATCATTTTTCTGTATGTGTATATATATATATATATATATATATATATATATATATATATATATATATATTTCTGTGTAGTTATATGTGTTTGTACTGCGGAATGTGTATGTTTGTATATTAGTGTATTAATATGTTGCTAGATTTTGTATATATATATATATATATATGTATGTGTGTATGTGTGTATATGTATGTGTGTATATATATATATATATGTGTGTGTGTATGTATATATATATATATGTGTGTATATGTGTATATATATATATATAAAGTAAGAAGGTAAAAAGGAGAAGAGAAGAGGTTAAAAATTTTGATGTATATGTGTATGTATGTGTATTTGTGTATGTGGGTATGTGTGTATATATATATGTGTGTATGTATGTGTATATGTATGTATATATGTATTTATGTGTGTATATATGTATGTATGCGTAGATGTATATATATGCATTTATGTATATATATATGTATATACATATGTGTGTGTATGTATGTATGTATATTTATGTGTGTAATATATATATATATATATATATATATATATGTATGTATGTATGTGTACTGTTATATTGTGTACCTAAATTTATATTTACGTATATTTTTGTTTGTATGAATGTGTTTATATATGTATGTTAGGATACATGTATCTTTGTGTTTGCATGTATATGGATGTATGTCTATGTCTATGTATGTGTATGTATGTACGTTTATATATGTATTTGGTTGAATGTCGTTGTATTTATGTGTATGTACGTATATATGTGTACTTGTTATTATAGATAGGTATTTTTGTGTATATATTTATGTTTATGTGTATATATATATATATATATATATATATATATATATATATATGTGTGTGTGTGTGTGTGTGTGTGTGTGTGTGTGTTTTTACTTATGTATGTTTGCGGTTGTATATGTGTATGTTGACACCTATTGTATATTAGATTGTTTGTGTGTATGTGTAGGTATGGAAACTTGGGTATGTCATTACGGCCACATGAGTTAGTATATGTGTGTATATATGTTTATATTTGTGTATTGCTGTGTGTATATAAGTATATATATGTGAGTATGTGTGCATATATGTGTGTATATTTGTGGGTATATATGTGTATATATGTATTTATGTGTATGTGTACTTGTTATCATGGAGATATATACTTATGTATATGTTTATGTATTTATGTGTATGTATTTTTGTGTGTATGTATATATATATGTATATGTGTGTGTATATATATATGTGTGTAAAGAAAAATTATTATATATATATATATATATATATGTGTGTGTGTGTGTATGTGTGTTTTTGTGTGTGTGTGTGTGTGTGTGTGTGTGTGTGTGTGCATATATATTTAGGTGGACATCGAAGTTACCTATGGGTGTTGACTTTGATGTCCCATTTTATACTTACATACAGTATTTTAATATATTAAATAATATTATTTTTAATCATTTTTATCTTTGTATATAAGTAGTACCTGGATCATTAAGATACATACATATATATATATATATATATATATATATATATATATATATATATATATATATATATAATTATTTATTTATTTTTTTTAAATTTATAACATAAATATGTTATAAAATCACTACAAAAATAGCCATTTTGTTTCAACACCCTCGGTGTCTTATCAAGTGATGATGTTGAATGTAAAATAAATGGTTTTAAAAGTTTCAAATTAATTAAAAATCCTTCGCAAGGGGAAAACGTTGTTACAAAAGCTAGATGGACCAATCAAAATACAAGTATAGGAAAATTCAAAAAGCTTGACAACGAAGTCATGTTATAATATCTATTCAGATGTTTAAAATATGGGTAGTATTAAAAAAGCTCGATTAAGTTATATTTCAATAAGTGGTTAGCATTTGTTTAATGACACTTTCAGTCTTAAATATTTATTGGTTGTGGTATCCGATTGTCTGGTTCAATGTCTGTCGATGTGTGTGCATGTATTTATAGGTGTCTATGTGTATTGAAAGTGCATTCACTTTTAATTGTATAAGTATGTACGTTTGTGTTGGTTTCCCTTCCCCCCCCCAACTTCCTTTTTCTTTTCTTTTTTCTTTTTTTCTTTTCATGAAAGACCGTGGAGATGTTCTCTGTCTCGTCTCTTTTTGTGTGTATATATATATATATATATAAATATGTCTGGGTGCTTATATATTATAATCTGATTGTGTTTGTTTTACGCGTGAGTTTAGAACCCCATTCACACACTCTTAGGATTAAAATATATACATATTGTCAAAGGACCGGATATAAAATTAGCTAAAGTAACTTCAATGAGAAATAAATTGAATAACATATATATTTCTTCTTTTCTCCTCAGTAATTTTATAGTTGTAAACTTAATAGCGATTAAATTTTGATTTTGAAATTAGCAGTTTTTAATTTTAATATTAAATTTTATCATATAATTTAGTAATTATTGGTTAGAATAAATTCTTTTTTAATACTACCCATATTTTAAACATCTGAATATAACATGACTTCGTTGTCAAGCTTTTTGAATTTTCCTATACTTGTATTTTGATTGGTCCATCTAGCTTTTGTAACAACGTTTTCCCTTTGCGAAGGATTGTTAATTAATTTGAAACTTTTAAAACCATTTATTTTACATTCAACATCATCACTTGATAAGACACCGAGGGTGTTGAAACAAAATGGCTATTTTTGTAGTGATTTTATAACATATTTATGTTATTATTTTTTTTTTAAATAAATATATATATATATGTATGTATGTATGTATATATATGTATGTATCTTAATGATCCAGGTACTACCTAGCTAGGTTTCATCACATGAGATCATCAGTTCATCTTGATAATCCCATGTCATGAAATCTAGGACCTGGTTCATTAGTATTTATTTATTTATTTTACCATTGCGCTACTTAGCGTATTGAGCACTCTTTCTTTTAACTTATTACTCGCTTATTTTTTTGTTTTTTTCTTTCTACCAAAGATTTAAGGCAACTGGACGATTTCCTTTGCCCTGTTCAGAGGTTTCTTGTATTTTCTTTTTTCTTTTTTTTTTTTCCAAATTTTTTCGTCGGATGCCAAATAGTTTGAAAATCGTGCTATCCAGGTTTTTTCACCCACCGAACCTAAATAGATTTACATTATATATATATATATATATATATATATATATATATATATATATATATATATGTGTGTGTGTGTGTGTGTGTGTGTGTGTGTAATCTAAATCTATATATACATAGATATATAGAGAAAGAGAGTTATATATTATATATAGAGAGAAAGAAAGAAAGAAAGAAGGTATTCTCATACCAGGAGTCAGGATGACGAAGTAGCATCGACAATTACGCAAAGTATTTGTTTGTACAAGAATGGTAAATGGTAAATGGTAGGGGTGAGTGGTAGGCGTAGGGCGTGTAACGTCGATGCCCGAGAACGCTGGCATTTTTTTTTCTTTACATCTCAAATGAAACATAATCGTTCGAATTACTTGCCGAGGGGTTTTTCTAAGGTTTGCACAGGAGAATATTTCGATCGATCGCAACACAAAATCTCAGCCGATTCTTTATCTCATTGACTGATTGGTAATTGGTAAATCGCCAAATATGCCGCTTGCTTTCATAGCTTTTCGTCATTGAGGATAAGCAATGTCGACTTTGGTTACCAGCTTCATTCCAACCATGAACGCATCACAGTATTTCAGCGACTAGACTCTTTATTTAGATACTGAAATATTGCCGCGTCTTTTTTTATCTCCTTATCTATATCAATTTATTTGTCTATTTCATCTGGTTTTAAGGTTGTAAAAATGCCTTACTTCATAAACTCCTACGCTGTTTATTCTCGATGCATCTACTGAAGAAGTAGGTTTGCTTGGTGGAAGGGACAGGTAGATATCTTCCGTTTGTTGATAAACGAGTTTAAGTAAGAGAATTTCGAACTACACTTTTTTTATAAATTTGGTGAAATACCATCTTTCTATTCCCACCTTTGGCTAATTTGAGTTTGCTGCAGATTAGTTTAATCTTAGTAAACATCTGTTTTTATAATAATAATAATAATAATAATAATCGAAATCTTAACATTAACAATCCCTGTTGTAGTTGGAGCCCTAGGATTGGTTGGAAAAGATTCCAGTAGACTAATTGAAGGGATTCCTGGAAGTCCATGCCTCAAAGAAATACAAAAAAAAATTCTTCTCACAAGCACAGCACACACTTTACGAATGGCTGTATCTATGTAAAATATATATGTATTTTTTTTTCTTTTGCCAGTGGAAAGTGTCATGATGCCATTTCTAACCCAAGGTCTCTGAGCGGGAACTGGAAAGAAATGGGTATACACCAGAAATCAAAGGAAATAATAATAATAATAATAATAATAATAATAATAATAATAATAATAATAATAATAATAATAATTTCACTAGAAACTTTCAGGCAAATATCATACATAATAGTGTATCCCAAATACCGGAAACCATTGACTATCTAATCTCAGGATGCTCTATACTTGCCCCAGATGAATATAAAAATCGTCAGGATAGAGTGAGGCAATACTTACTACTGGACAATGTGCAAACGCTTTGGAAAAGATTTTAATAAACACTGGTATGAAAATCACCGGTTACAGAAATAGAAGACAGCACAATTCTATGGGATTACACCATCTTTACAGACAGGAAAATAGGCTGGACATAATTGTCAAAAGCCGAAAAGAAAAAAAAATGCCGACAAATGAATGTTTTGCCCAGACTGTAACGTAGCAACGAAGGAATTTGAAAACTATCGAAGTATAAAAACCTTGAAATCGAAATAGAAAAAATGTGGAAATTGAAAACAAGAATAGTACCAGTAATAATAGGTGCGCTTGGAATGATAAAAAAGGAACACAACAACACATTGAAAAATCCCTGGAAATCCCAGCTTAAAAGAAATACAAAAAATGTCTTGATAAATACAACCCACACACTATGAAGAACTTTATCCATGTAAATTTAGTAATGTTATGGAAGTTGGAAAAACAAATCATGAAATGTAGCCATAACAACACACCACTACCTGCCTTAGGTCTTCCTGCAAACTTGGTAGATAGTATTACCATATCACATATCGAAAGATGATGATGATGATGATGATGATGATGATGATGATGATGATGATCTGATGCTAAACCAGGAGTGGTACTCATGGCTTCAGGTCATACTTGATAAGAAATGATGAGATGTACGTGTTTTGTCTTTGTGTATTAAGATGTGCTAGAATAAATATCCCGTTCACTACCATAGATGTACTTGTCAATTGCCCAACCCCAAATCGTTGGGCCTGTCGCCTAAGGGCTGAGGCAGTGTGCATCTTGAGTGAAGGTATTAGAGAGTCAGGAATTATGGCCGGGCGTCAAGAGTTTTATTTTTGAATGTTTGAAGAATGAGGCACCCAAGACGACTTTGGAGCCACATCTAGATACTTGGGAACCCTCTCCGTCGGAGACCGTCTGAACTGTCTGGATTATTCAACCTGAAGATACTTCTAAGGTGGGGGATGCCCAACTGTAAGGTTATGCGCCGCTTTTAACAATACATCTGATCATATTAGACTTTGTGTATTTTGTGCATCAGTTTCACTTTGGAGGCATGCTATTCTTTCACTTAATAATAATAATAATAATAATAATAATAATCAATTATCAGTTCCATCAATCTGCTCATTTATATATATGACTGTTACTCTTCCCTGCATCGGATGAAAGTGTAATAACTTCGAAACTCAGCCGCCTGAACCGGAATCGATAGCGTATCTGATTGTAAAGCCTACATATTTCTTTCAAGCATTTCACCCCGAGAAAGGCGAGAGTGCCACTAGCACGTAAGGGGTTACAGAGAGTGGGAGTGAGAGTAAAGAGGCGTGATAGAGGAAACGATGAAGAGAAGGACGGAGAATAGATCAAGGCATCTGGAGATGTCGATTGACATTGCATTTGCATATTTGGAGATTGTAGCTATCAGGGAAGCAAGTAAAAGGAAGGGAGTTCCACTGTCGGGAAGTGCCCTACATGAAGCTATTGGAGTAGAAGAGATGGCTACATTTAACCGTTTCGACTGTGATGCCAACCTAGTAGAATGTTTAAATTCATGCAGTTTGGGAATAGTTCGTCGGAACAGTTACCGTGAAATTATTTGTAGAAAAGACAGAGGGAAGCGACGGCACGTTTTGTGAGAGATCGACTGTAAACGAGATATTAAGCGAGAAGGAAATCTCGGCTTAATTTCTCAATTTCCTTCAGTCTCGGTAACCTCCCTAGTGGCTTATTGCCTTGCTTCGGGTGCTTATTAAAAAAACATTGAAAGCAGAATTCAAGCTTTTGTTTTCAACACTTTAGTCAGCTCCTAAACAAAGTCTCGCTATTTTTCCAATTTCTCACTCTCGTTCACGTTCACCCTTAACATCTGGTCACTTGATATGGAAGGATTTTTTTTCTTATTCAAGTTTATCATATCTGATTTTCTTAATTGGATGGGGTGATCAGGTTTAAAGTATTTTAAAATATTACTTTTTCTGGCTAGTTATTGATTTGTTTTGCAATCATAATTCTCTCTATGAGAGAATCTACGTCATTTACTCAATTTTTAGCGTCATCACTCTGTTGCGTTTCTTTTTTCTTTTGGCGCGTTCAGCTTTGCTGCATTCACTGTTTGTGTTCTTTACTATTTCATTTGCATTCTCAACATACTGCTTCGCTACGATTTGTCGATCTTACCTTTGACGTAGTTTATTTTGATGCACTTGTTGTGAGCAGCAGTGATTAAAGGATTTTTTCTCTGTTCACATGTCCCCTTCGTAGCCATATCTTTGATTTTTCATCTGCAATATTTTTTATCTACCCATTTAATTATCCGAGCATCTTTTTCTTTTCAATTTCCTATGAGTTGCATTTTTACTCTTTGCCGTTTTTTGTAGGATTTTCTGGGGCATATTTACTCTCTTCCAATTGCATTGTTGCATGTATTTAACATTTTAGCCATTGGACACAGTCTTTGAGATTTATGATTTTTATGTCGCTGTCTTTCCCTTTTAAAAATAATCGATTGTAATATTTAAGATGGAAAGCTTTCTACACATCCATCGAGTTTAGGAATTGTCCTGTGTATCGATACTGTCGAGGTGCTTATTCTTTTTTATCAGGTTTCTGCTATTTACTTGGGCTCAAGTATTTTTCTTCTTCTCCAAAGATAATCTTCTCTTACTTGTTTCTTTCTTTTATTCAAGTCCGCCAATCTATTTGACATTTAATTTAAGTCCTCTGATGTATTTGACGTTTAATTCAAGTCCTCTGGCGTATTTGACGTTTAATTCAAATCCTCTGACGTATTTGACATTTTATTCAAGTCTTCTGACGTATTTGACGTTTTATTCAAGTCCTCTGACGTATTTGACATTTTATTCAAGTCTTCTGGCGTATTTGACGTTTAATTCAAGTCCTCTGACGTATTTGACATTTTATTGAAGTCTTCTGACGTATTCGACGATTCATTCAAGTCCTCTGACGTATTTGACATTTTATTCAAGTCTTCTGGCGTATTTGACTTTTTATTCATATCTATGGCGTATTTGACATTTTATTCAAGTCCTCTGACGTATTTGACGTTTAATTGAAGTCCTCCAGCGTATTTGACGTTTAATTCTAGTCCTCTGACGTATTTGACGTTTTATTCAAGTCCTCCAACGTATTTGACGTTTAATTCAAGTCCTTTAACGTATTTACGTTTTATTCAAATCCTCTGACTTACTTGACATTTTATTCAAGTCCTCTGACGCATTGACGTTTTATTCAAGTCCTCCGACGTATTTGACGTTTTATTCAATTGATAGGCCCGTGTGGTTTATGTTCTTGAGCAGTTTGCAGATTTGTACGTCGCATCATGGCTATTAAAGTTGTAGTGGAGAGAGAAAATCTTTTTGAAAATAAAAACTTCTTTTACCTCTACAAACAATTCTCCTTCATCAGTTCAATTTTCCTTTTGTCATGGAGTAAACTATGAATTGTATTACCGATTCATTAACTATGAATTATATTACCGATTCATTAACTATGAATTGTATTACCGATTCGTTAACTATGAATTGCATTACCGATTCATTAACTATGAATTGTATTACCGATTCATTAAGTATGAATTGCATTACCGATTCATTAACTATGAATTGTATTACCGATTCATTTGAGCATCCAGTTTTATTGAGAAAAGGATTAACTATTTTTATTCAGTCCATTTTAATGTACAGTATATTATTTTCCGTCAGCATTTTGCAACCTTCAGCATCAACTGTAGCAGATCATTTGACTCTTTTCTTGTCCTCCTGCATCCTTTCTGCTCTTCTGATCGTAATCCTAGGCTTTCCATGGATCCATATATTTGTACTGTTATTTGTCTAGACTTTGCATAACAATTGTAGTCATGCCATTGGTCTTTAATCGTTCGCCTCATTGCCCTTTTCGAGATTTTTTTTTTTTTTAATGAGGATTCTTCAATCTCTGTTCAGCTATTCTTGGATTTCATTATTTGTTTTCGTTAATTGTAAAGCTGCTAAGCTAATCTCCCATTTAACGGGATGAAAGTGCCATCATATCTTGGTGTTTTCTAGTCGGCTATTTTTCGGAAATGGTATTTTAAATTTCATGTATTTATCTCAATATATTTCGACCTAATATTCGATCGTTCTTCGCTTTCATTAACCATTCTGCTGCTTCATTTTCTTTCGTTTGGCCTACTCATATTTCATTCTTGAAATTATTTGAACTTGGAATGTCTTGTTTTACGTTTTCGCTCTTTTCTGTGTTAATGTCTTGGTAAAGTCAGCTTTTTTTATCTATTCCTGTGGGCAGTCCTTTTTGTTTTTGTATATGTTCCATTATCTGTCTCGCAGTCCGTTATTACTAAGAAGATCTTTCAATAGACGTATATCTCTTTGTAGTTTGAAGATTTATTTTTACATCTTTATTTCCCAAGCTGGTTTGTTGTTCCTTTTGATCGAGGTTGCTTTTGGTGTTATATGCATTTTTCCATAATTTTCGTTTCAACATAGATGTAGTTGTCGACATCCGTTACATCTTTAGTGTCAATGTGTTGCAATAATTGATATGATCGATTGCTCCTTTTACTTTCTTCTACTTCTGTTAAATGTTTCTCTTTTTTCTTCATTATTTTTTTTTTTTTATTTAGTATTTCTCTCTGATATTTTTCCCGTTTTATCATCTTCTTTCTTGCCGTGTTTTCTTTGTTATTATTTGATTTTTAGGCGGCTTCAGGCTTTTCATGTTTCTACCGGAGTCGGCCCCGTTTTTTTTTAGCTCTTCTTTCGCAGATTCCCTATAGCTCGATATCAAATTGTTATCAAAACTTTGATTAGTTACCAAATCGTTGTCTCAAAACCTTTGAGTTTTATCATATTGTGATCATGCGTTGTCTATAATTGACGGTTTTCATTAGAGTTTACAGTCAATAACTAATTTTTGACCTTCCCTTATAGTTCTTGTTGGCAACGAGTGTATCGTTCTTGGCCTCCAATGGAGTACAAGCCGAAAGTATAGCCAACAGTCGCAAGAATATGGATGGTTATTTTTCTGGAATCCATCAAGGACGCACCTGACCGTCATGAAGGGCAAATCTTGAACTTTCTGTCCCGTGTTTATTAATTATATAACACGCGTTTCCCATAAGTCGTGGCAATTTTGAGTTCAAACCAAACTAAATGTGATGGGTTACCTACAATTCTTTAAAATAGTGTAACTAGAAATCTTCATCGTCTCTTAGCACCTATAGATTTCTATTTTGGTTAGATAGGAAATCAGTGTCCACATTTAGGAGATAAAATTGGTTGGGCGTTTAGATTTGTCGCGCTGAGCAACTCCAGGCGGTGTAATGGTTAGCAAGCTTGCTTCGCTAGAACAATTACGACTGAATAGCGAGTTCGATCCTCACTGGGTGCCCCATACTTTCAGCCTTGTGCCACATCTAAGCTACGCTTAGAAAATCACTATATTTGTTAAGCTATGGATATAGACGTTTTTTTGAGAGGAAATTGCTCAAGTAAAAATTATCTCGTCTTCGATCTTATGTAAAACTGTTTAAAATAAAATTTAACAATGTTTGACAAGTAGTGCGCTATACATAAAGGTATGAAGTTGTAATGCGTACGTTCTGGAAGGGCTACATTCTGTTGCAACTTAATATAAGTTCAAAAGGATATATTTTTTCTCTTTGACTCCTCTGTTTTCTTTGAGTCTGAGTCCATCTCCAAACACCAGTTCCACTTCAAGTGGATTTTCGGTCCTGACATGTAAATCTCTACATTCTTTTGTTCCGGATGAAAATCGTAAAAAAGAAAAAAAACAGAAATGTTTTGAAATGTCCTACGTCGTTTCTATATGGAGACCCAGTGAAGTAATGGATAGTGGCTCGGATTGAAGAATCAGAGAACCGAGTTCGAATTCCAGTCGAATCCATTACATTCACTTACGTATTAATACACTTGGAAAAGGTATGAATCATCTTCTTCGCGTCCCAGCTATGGGTAAATAGCTGGACAGACGGGGTTGTATAGCCTTGGGTAGCAAGTGGTCTAAGAGAAGGACAACTCTGAATTCAAAACTTGATCCTCCAGGTTAGGGTTGTGCTACTCACTTAAAAACTGGCTTGTTATATAAATCGCAATAATATCTTGTGGCCATATATTCCTCAAGGAATACGTCGTTTATACTTCCTTCAGTCAATCCATTCTACACTTTCAATATATTTCTTTTTTATACTCTTCTCATCAGGATAAACACAAGTGAAATAGGACAACTGTAAATGAACACGTGTATAGTTAACATTGCATTACAGCCAGAGTTGAACAGATTAAAACATAGACATGGTATAGATTTGGCTAATTTTTCTATAACTCTCTGTTCATTTTTCTCACAACCGTCACAACCGCCATGAATCATAATCTTTCTCTTTTACCTCCTGCTTCCCCTCTCTAATATCCTTATTTGATTTGCTATTGGTTCATTTTCGCACGAGATCAAGTGACTGCAAGCCTTCTAAATAATTTGCTCGGTATTCATGAAGATTTCAACAGTATTTTCATCGGAATAACTTCTTCAGTCTTCTTCTTTTTCCAAAGGTTTTCTGCCCTGATCGATATGCTGCAATAAATATCGAGACAATCTTCACTTTTTATAATCATCAACGTTTTATCTCACTGTCTCTCTCTCTCTCTCTCTCTCTCTCTCTCTCTGGCTAACTTCACACATTTTCCTTACCCCCATTTTACCCTCAGTTTCTTCATTTTCTCCATGGCAACGATATCATTCTTATTCTTTTCTTTATAAGTAGTTAAAAAAAAGCAGAAAGTTGTTATTTTTCACCAGTAGTCGCCAGTAAACTTTACTTAAATAATCCAGCACCGTCCTCGAAATTCCAAAGGATTTTAATCATGCTGTCATCCGAATTATTCATTTATTTATTTTTTCATTGGATTTCCATTTTTCAGTTATTTTGTAAATCTCTTTGAGATTGTACCAATTGCACAAGTAATGATCGGGAGGTTTTGAAGAACGTGAAAATGCTGTTGATCCAAAGTTCATCCTGACCCGGTGTGGTAGCACCTGTTAGGGACACATCTATGGGCAAATAGTTAACCCCCAAACTGGGATCAAAACACTATGAAAGTATAAAGATAGATTTTTGTAGTAAAGATGCCAGCAATACATTTTTGAAAAAAAGAATATTACCAGCAATACATTTGACTATCGACAAAACTCTTCTGTACAAAAATACGTCAATGAAACCTAATCTTCAAACTGATTTCTTGCAAAGAATACATATTGTATTCATACGAACCTGTGCTAAAAACCTTGTGGGCATTAAATAACCCATTGAGGTTGATATACCGTAAAACAAAATAAAACCAAACCAGAAATCATACCACGTATCACCGTCATATTACATAAAATTTCACTTCTTTATTAAGATCCAGATATTTTTCATTCTTTTTTTTTTTATGCCCTTTCAATTTTAATCCGTGACCGCAACGGAGAAATCTGCTGTATTTCCTTTTCTTTCTTTAGGTTCATCACACCCGGCCATCTTGCCGGGATTATTTGATCCGTTTAATTTCACGTGTTGTTGTTATTATTATTATTATTATTATTATTCTTGTTGTTGTTGTTGTTGTTATTATTATTATTATTATTATTATTATTATTATTATTATTATTATTATTATTATTGTTATTATTATTATTATTATTTAATTTCCTTTGATTTCTGGCTTTTACACATTTCTTTCCGGGTCCCGCCCAGGGACCTAAGGTTAGAAATGGCATCATGACACTTTCCACTGACAAAAGAAAAAAAATTACATCGATAAAGCCCTTCGTAAAGTGTGGGCTGTACTTGTCAGAACAATTTTTTTGTATCTCCTTGAGGCATGGACTTCCAGGAATCCCTTAAATTAGACTACTGGAATCTTTTCCAACCATTCCTAGGGCTCCAACTACAACAGGGATTGTTGATGTTCCCATGTGCCACATTTTTGGGATTTCGATTTCAAGGTCCTTGTATTTTGACAGCTTTTTGAAGATCTACAAATTGTTATTATTATTATTATTATTGTTGTTAATATTATTAATAATCGCAGAAGTTGAAAAAGATAAAATTGTGTTGAAACATTTTAAGATTTTCGACGCAATTCAATTTAATTTTCTTTCTTTTTTCAGGTAAGTACTTTGCGTGACTCACTTAAATTTTGATGATATCCAACTTCATGTAGGCACCGTGTAAGCAGTCGGGAACGGCGACTATCGGAGCACTGCGACACACCATCCATCTTCTATCTTTGGTAACGTATTGGAATTTCATTTCTTACTTCTAGACATCGGAGGCTGAAGCATGATCTGCTCCGTGTGCTGGGAAGAAATGCCAAAACTAACTTCAAAAACCGTTTACTGAAAACAAGAAGAGAAAGAATGAAGTAAGTAATGAAAATATAGTTGCATGAGGAGAAAATTTCTGATCCAAGCAGCAAACTGGTGTTTCGAAAGAATTGCAGTTTTATTTGAATTCAAAATTTTTTTAATATAATTAGCCCAAACCTATTCAGTTGAAAGAATTTAAAAGTATTCTTTCTCGTTATAGCTCGAGGAATAAATTTTAGTAACCAGGCTGAGATTTGTAAAGTCCTTCTTAGATTGGGGACAATTTCTCACTAAATTCTTCGATGATAATAGAACTGTGGGATTCTATGGAAAGAGGTTGTTAAAATGAAGAAGAATCATTGATAGTAAAAGCCGAAAGAGACAAAATAACTATAAAGTAAAAATTGTTTGTATCGTTAAGCGACGAACCTTTTGACTCACTTCCATGCACGCAGCTACAATAAATGCGTGTATGGAAGTGAATCAAAAGGTTTGTAGCCAATACAATATTATATTTAAAGCGAACCTCGAAAAATAGGTTGGAGTAAGCAAATAAATCCACCTACGTAATATAACATGTGGCTGTTCTTGTCAAGGTTAGCAAGAGTCGTAAAAGCTTTTTGATGCTATTATCTAGTAGTGGCAAGTTAGAGACTGATTTATACAGGTCAGACTAATCCACTCTCAATCATCGTGTAGTGGTAACTATAATATGTACCAATATATCTAATCCTATACAAATCAAAATATCTAATACGGTCATTCTCTTTAATCCAGTGACAATAATCTCAAACCAGCAATATATATATATATATATATATATATATATATATATATATATATATGTATGTATTGACATCTACAGACAGACTGTTTCGCAGCTCAATGCGACTAGACATCCGATTGCTCCAAGCCAGTATCGAAACCAGACTGATTTGGAATTAGTCGGATATTTTCCCCCCTAAGCCAATGACTGAGAGAGCTCAATTGAGGGAAGGGGAAGAGCCTTGTAATATTAGTAGTAATAGCCATTGTTTATAAATTCGCACTCATCTTCCAAGAGTGCACAACCGAATTTAAGTTTTTCGGGTGTGTATATATACATATATATATGTGTGTGTGTATGTGTGTGCGTGTGTAAATTATTTTCAGATAGCGTGTAGAAAGACAAAATGAATAAAAAGAGACAAGAAGGCTAAAAATAGATTTCCACTTTTATATATATATATATATATATATATATATATATATATATATATATATATATATATATATATATACATTTAGTGTATTGAGGCAGCAGATCATTATTTAAATATATATTGTTAAATATATCAGGCAATGATCGAAGATGATATTCTGTTATGTCGACATAGAAAATTGTTATGCTACGATAACAAATATTGAAATGTTTCAAACTATTCACCACACATTACATTGCCTCTAGACATATGGTTCTGTTGTTAATATTTCGGCCTCTCCTGTAGTATGACGTCATAGAACTGCATCTTGAACTTACGACCTGCGTCTGCTACTCTGCGACCGTTATCGTCGCAGTGCAATATTCTACGTCAACATAACAAAATATCATCTTCGTTGCTGAATATCTTTCTTTAAATGTCCGTATAACCACTCTAAAGATCGCTCATGTAAGCCGAATGCTTAGATCAAGGACCAACTTAAGAAAAAATATCCAAATGTTGGAGAATTTTTGTCTTTATTTTCACCCGAAATTGAAGCAAACATACGAACTTTAGAACGGGTTATGATCAAACATAATAGACATTTATTGTCTGTTATATTTAACAATATATATACATATATATATATATATATATATATATATATATATACATATAGATAGATAGATAGATAGATAGATAGATAGATAGATAGATAGATAGATAGATATGCATGTTTCATTAAAAACGACAGACAAGATACCACGGTTAAGCTTTTTATTTAATTTTTCTTGTGTTCGAACAAGAGCTTTCTTTTCTGGACAAAGAGTGTGTACAAATTGTAAGAAACATACTAGTAGAAAACACAAATATGATAACTGCATCCACCTGCAAAAAAAGATTCAAAATAATGGAAGCTTTAATAATAAAAAAGAAAAAGCCAACTTTTAACAATATTAACTATTAATTAATATGTTGTCTTGAGTAAAAACAGCAAATATCGAGAAACGGTGTCGCAAGTTCTTCCACGTACAACGTGTTCTTCACACTTGTTACTTTCAACCTATCAGTCTCTCTCTGCTCAGCGGTTCCAACCATTTCAAGATATCAAGATATTCAACTAATCAAAATTGGAATCGTTCCTTTATAATGAAATACACATGTTAACTGAAAGGTCACATCAGGTTATAAAAATTCAGGAAGAATAATTTAAGGATTGAATCATAATGCAACGAATTCGCATGAATAAAAGATTTTGTCAAATATATCCTTGGATCTTCTACCTTAACGTAAAATATATTTGCATGGACGTGTCTCATTGAGAGCAAAACGTGAAAAAGACACAAAAAGAAGAAAGATTCGAAAGACAAACGCAACTTTTTCAAATGGATCGAAGTGATGGATATGAGTGAAGGCCAGATGATTGAAGACTGGCGAAGATTGAAAAAGCGGGAAAATCGCGAGGAAGATTTGAAATGAAGACGCGAAAAAGGAGAAAAACTCAGAACAAGTCGAGAAAAGATCAATAAATGGGAGAAAATGTGATGGACGGAAAGGAGGAAGAGCCAATCTGTCTATCCTTCCCTTCTACTAGTGTGTCGGTGAACCTGTTTGTATGCCTATATATGTGCCTATATATATATATATATATATATATATATATATATATATATATATATATATATATATATATATGTCTGTGTAGGTGTATGTGTGTGTGTGTGTGTGTATATTCTTTCCATTTCATTGCACTTTCCACTGTTGGCATTCTCTGACAAAATGTCGACCCCGCCCGTCAAGCTACCAACCCACTTCCGTCATTTTCAAAGTGTTGTTCCTCGAACTGAAATTCTCAGTGAATAAATCATGCAATCAAAACTCAACCGGTATTAGTTTTCATAAGGAAAAAATAAGATTCCCACAGGCTAGGTTTGACCATCTACGTTTAGCCCAGCTGCGACTCTTTGTTTCACGTCTGATATTAAAAAAAACATAACGTGGCGTTATCATCATAATCGTCTTTTCGCCTTTCAAAGCATCAATAGCCACTAATTGCCATATTTTGCTTTAAAAACTTATATTTATAAAGGCGTAATTCAAATTCAGAAGAAATAGGGGATTTAAAATTGCATTTACAGATCTTGAATCAACAATTTGTCAGTGGTCGAGAAGGAATCGAATAAATCAAAACACAAAATCACTTTTTTTAAATTTATATTTCCTATACGACAGAAACTCTTCAGATATGGAAACGTAATGCAGGTATAGTCGCAGGGTTGTAGTATAATCGCTTTTTATTTTAATGCTATATCCAGTCAGGATCTAAGCGATGATGACTCTCTTTAGATTCCATTTCTTTATTATCCGTGAATTGTCAAACCTTTTTGCGTACGATGTTAGACTAATCCACGGTTTGAAATCTAGATTTTCCTTCTCTTATTTAGCCCATACCTGTCTATATTTCTGAGATGAGGCATTAGGTACACTATTTACATTATTCAGACTATTGTCCTCATCTTTGTCGCCATATTTATTACAACGTTCCGGCCTTCTTCAGATGGCTGGAATGTCAAACTGAACCCTTTATTTCGATCACTTGGGTAGACTGTTCTAGTTTCATGTGCCATGTTTAAAGGATATCAGTTGTCAGTTATCTCCCGTTAATTTCCCCATTCTCCTGTTATCCACTGCCTTAGACGGGTATTGAACTCACACTCTTTGGGTCCTGTCACTGGACCTAACCTTTATCCACTGTGCCATGTGTCCTTGAGGACACATCTGTGTATGAATTTCTGGGTATTATAAACCTAATGTCTTCAGCAACCATTTAATACCAGTGCAAATATTGCAATTTTTGCTGTTATCATTGCATGTTTTACCAGAGCTCATATTGCAACTTTGTTATCATTGCTTTTCTCTGGCACTCCTTATTACTGGTTCCCATATTGTATTCATTTCTATGCTTTGTCGACTCGGGAGATTTTTGTGGCCTAGCATATGTGCTGATTCCTTAAGTTTACGAATTTTCCAATGGTGTTCTTTGTCTATGATCTAAACCTGATCCCACAGAGGACAGTGATCTCACTTTTCTCTATATATGAGCCGACCAGATGGAGAACTTGAGGAGAGGAATTAACAGGCGATAAGGTTAGGGTTAAACATGGTACGTGGAACGAAAACAGTCTACCCCAGTGAGCGAAATAAAGAGTTCAGTTCGACATTCCAACCACCCGAAGAAGTCCGGAGCGTACAACGGCCGAAATAATAAGTAATAAATAAATTAAATTGTAATAAATATGGCGACAATGATGAGGATAATAGTTCGAATAATGTAAATAGTGTAGCCCATACCTGTCTGTACGTAGTGGAAGCTGAGAATAGATGGATCTCTGCATTTCCCAAGGATCTTCGTGTAAAAATTAACGTAACAGTGAAAAAGCCTGAAATTGAAGCGTTAACCATCACACTAGCTGGAAATCAGTTTTAATCGAATGCTTATGTATACAAAGTTCAATTACTTAGTCTGGCACAACTTTAAAATGCGAAATAGAGATTTCTTTGTTTTAATTTAGGACCAAATATTGTCCATTGTTCAATAATACCGCGCTATATATCAGCCAACGGGATATAGTTTTTGTTTGTTTTTAGAGGTGGCCATCTTACAGCGCTTCTTTATGAACTGATTTTGAGTTCAACAGACTTTTACTGACAAAGAAAGAAAAATATATGGTTTCTAAATCTGATACAAGTATTGATGAAAAGAAAATAATCTACGAAGACGGTCAGGAAAGTATCCAGCAATTATGAATATCGAATGGTCTTGATGTAATATAGCCACTAATCAGAGGTGTCCTTACTGCGCATGTGCAGACAGATACATCTCTGTGGTGTATCTCAGTCGGCATTGAGACGCCACTAAGTAAGTTTCTGTGATGTATGACTGCTGCATTCAATGAATATGCATCAAGATTGGAAAAGATTCAAACCATTCAAAAGGCTTTTGGGTATAATTCAAAAGATAATATTAGATAACAATTTCTTACCACGTTCTGAATAGCCTTTAACAAAAACACCTGAAAATGCTAAACCCGTGCGAAGGGAGTTTCCACTTGGCAATACTTTTGTATATTTTAACTCCTCATATACAATGGACCAATTTTTTATTATTAATTCCTTTTCAAATAAACACGTTAGTGTCGTAATAGTTTCTTTACAATAACCAAATAAGAAGTCTCGTGAGAGTTTTGTTTACGGCAACAATACGAGAATTAGAAGATTCGTGGATCCTATGACCGATTGTTTCAAAGGTTTTGGCGGAGAGTCTTGGCATCAAACAATATTTGTCCGTATTCCTGTCACAGGAACTGAAGCTATTTCGTCTCCAATTTATACAGATTAAAACTACGAACTCAGATTTCCTCAAGAAGGTCTACGCATTACAAGAATTATAAATTTATGCCTATAACCCTGTAACTTACCAAAATATGTTGCGCCTGAGCTTCCACGTTTTTTTGTAATTTTAATATAAATCAGAAAGAAGGCTGAACCAGTGTGTTAGCTTTGGGAGACGCCTATATATTGATGCCATTCTAAAAGTAAATCCCTTATAAATTCTGGCATTCAAAAAACTGACAAATATTTTAGTACAGCATAGTCATTAATGATAACGACAGAATCGAAACATTGCACCATGTATCTGAAAAAAACTATTCAGCTGGCCATAAGTAGAAGGAGACATAACGTTATGTTCTGTGGCATGCGCCAAATTTTACCATTTTAATTTCTCTTTCAGACTGAGTATTAACATAGCCTCTTCCAATCTGACACAGGAAATCAAAAGGGGATGCTGCCCTCGTGATACTAGCTGCCAACCACAGAGACTCTGAGATAATCAGATTCTTGAAAGAGGCTACACCATCGAGTTAAAAGCGAGAAATATGCTCGAGGCGGGAACGTGTAATTCGTGAGCAAACAAAACAACAACAAAAAATAAAATAAAAACATTTTAAACGGTCTTAACGTGACTGTAGATAAGGTGTTTTAACACTTGTTAACTCTGACCAGTAAAATTATCAATAATCAACTGAACTACGCTAAAAAGTATCATTTGGACGGCAGATCATCAAGCTTCTCTTTCTATTAGGTTGATTCAAAAATAATGACGTAATAATGTCGTTTTTTGACATTAAAAATACGTCAAAAAACGACATTATTACGTCATTATTTTTGCACCAACCTAATATCTTTGATACCTTATGGCATACACACGTGATTCCTGGAAACAAAACATTTTCCCTTCCACTTGTGAATATTACGAAGAATCAATCGAAGACAAAGGGCAATTTGGAATCGATCTTATTAGTCTCAATGGAATTCAATTAATGAAGCAACAATAATCAAATCCAATCAAATTAACGCAACGGTTTCGATTAGGGATAAATTCTTTTTAAATAAATAGTCATCCTTGTATAAAAGAAATGGCGTCTATCCAATCGCTCATAATGAGAAGAAAGTTCTTGGTTAATTATTTTCTGAACAGGTTAAAATTATGGAGGATTTTGAAAAAAGAATGAGGCGAGAAATTTGTGATCAGTGTTTCTTTAATGAGGGAACAAATCATTCTAACAGCTAGAATAAATCGAACAAGAACTCTCTCTCCCCTCAAATATTTTTTCTTTGTCATCTTTGTTCCCCAATTCTAGTTGATATTTTTACAATCTCTTTTTTAGGAAGATGAAAGAAAGCTGTAACGTGAAATGCATCAAGAAATTTAAATGTAGAATATTCAACTCGTCACAAATATATAGAATTATCTTATTTGTGTATGAAGGAAATATGGATCAACATTTTTCAATGATAGATGCACGTAATTAATTAAGTGAAATTAATGTCAACCGGCCTAGGTATCGAGAAGCCCCACTAAAGAAAATGTATCTCTGAACAGATTCCTGTTGGGAGCTACATATTCTTTGGCAAGCCATTTCAATCTCTATGCTGGTAGACATTTATTTCACTGTTAAATCTTTTAAAAACTGGGATGCTAATTTAAACACATAACAACAAAATAAAACGTTTATAGTCAACAGACTAATTTTTTAAAAATTACACACACGCATATATACACACAAACAGACACACAAACACACACACATATATATATATATATATATATATATATATATATATATATATATATATATTAGGTTGGTGCAAAAATAATGACGTAATAATGTCAAAAAACGACATTATTACGTCATTATTTTTGCACCAACCTAATATATATGTATATATATATGAAGAAATATAGTTTTAAGATGTACTATATTTATGGGATAAAGTGGAGCAGAATAAGAAACCTGGGTTCTTTTTTAGACCATAGCTGATGGGATAAAGAAGACGTGCGCTCTTTAAGACAGTGATCCCTAGCAGCTTAAACCAGAGGAAAGCTCACCTGCTACACGAAAAGAAAGCACACGCAGATTAGACCGTTCGACCCCTCACTTCGCCTCACTTTTCCTCGCTCGCCTATAGCCGAACCTTACGAGAAGGCTGCAACGGAATAAAATTTGCCAACTGCTACAATTTCGTCTCATGGTTTTATTTTGTGGGTAACGATCTGGTCAAAGAGTTATTTTCCTTTTATTTGGCTGCAAGTGTTCGACTGGAAAAAGCTACACACTGCAAACGAGCCTGATGTCTGAGTTGCAAAGCTACATTTAAGATACGTAAACAGGTCTTCTGATTATATGACTTGACATTTGTAGAATATCAATCACATTACAACCAAAAAGTATCGCTCATATAATTGCACAAAGAAAATTTATTATTTCGTTAATAGAATTTTTTATCAATTTTTATTGAATTTGAAATTAATTTTACTAAAACTCTCAATTTTTCGCCTATATTTTATGGGATAAAGTGCTCAATATCAGAGAAATATTAGGGAAAGAAAAGGTCGAGTCATATCTTTTCCAAGGATCTCGGTCGGCATTCGACACCCGATTCACCGATATATATCCAAAGGTTCCTAATTGGCATTAAATTCCATCAATGGTAAATTCCTAGACATGTGTCGTGTATCTTCAGGACGTGGATGATTAGAGCACGCTACAACACGCTGTCTTTTGTAACTCTTAGAAAAGTTTATCTTTTTGTTGTTCATCCTCGTCCTTGTTCTGCGAACAAGCTCGTTAGGTATGTTACTAGTTGCTTCTCACTGTGCCAGGTCGCCTCTAGTACTACTGGTACTATGTAACCCAATACTACCTGTTGCATAGTCGGATTATTGGCGATTAAACCGGTACCCTGACAGAGCGTGTCTCTGAGGATGGTGGCTAGTTACCCTGGAGGATTAAATACAAGACCTGCAAGCGATGTATACAGACTGCCTCTTGATCTTAGTTTTGCGAAGCCAAGCCATGATGACCTCTTGACCAGAATATGTTTTCTGAGTGTCAGATTTTCTAAGCCCTCCTTTCTCATTATGTTTCCTATAAATGTATCTTTCTGATTCTAAGTAGAGATGTCTTTTTTATTTCTGTTTTCCTTAAAACTTCCTCCTTGTTTACATGTTCACTCTATGGGATTCTCAGCATCCTCCTGTAGAACTACGTTTCTGTTGCCTGAAGTCTCTTCTTCATCTGTGAGGAGATTGTCCAGCATTCACTGTCATAGAAGAGGGGCGATATTACATAACGGTTCAGAATTATTTTTCTTTGTAGCTACATTTTCCTGTTTCTTAATACTCAACTTAACTTTTGAAGGCATCTTTCGCTATTCTAATACGTGTTCGGATTTCGGTGTCACATTTTCCATCCGATGTTAAAGCACTCCCTAAATATTCCATTTTTCGTACTTGCTTGCGTTTGGTGTCTTCAATTCGTAGTTAGCACCTTGGGATGTTTCTTTTGTCGACAGCCAGACACACTCTGTCTTCTTACAATTGATTGCTTATTTCTTTTTTCTCATTTTCTTTTACTACCTGCTACTCTTAGGCTTCCTGTAGTTTCTTTTCTGTCCCGACTATCAACATATCTTATGTTGTGCTAAACCCAATGTACGCTAATAATGAATCCTGGTAGGACTATTTATTCTCTCAGGATCGCCTCACTGTAAACATTGGTTTGGTTTAGTTTGGTTTATTTTGATTTGGTTTGGTTTTGGTTTGGTTTATTTTACGGCATATCAACCTCAATGGGTTATTTAATGCCGACAACATTTTTAGTATACATTCGTATAAATAGAATATGTATTCTTTGGTTTAGATTGGTTTGGTTTATTTTGTTCTACGGCATAAGAAATCCAATGGGTTATTTAATGCCGACAACATTTTTACGATAGATTCGTATGAATAGAATATGGATTCTTTGGTTTAGATTGGTTTGGTTTATTTTTTTTTATGGCATATCAACCTCAATGGGTTATTTAATGCCGACAACATTTTTACGATAGATTCGTATGAATAGAATATGGATTCTTTGGTTTAGATTGGTTTGGTTTATTTTTTTTATGGCATATCAACCTCAATGGGTTATTTAATGCCGACAACATTTTTAGGATAGATTCGTATGAATAGAATATGTATTCTTTGGTTTAGATTGGTTTGGTTTATTTTGTTTTACGGCATATCAACCTCAATGGGTTATTTAATGCCGACAACATTTTTAGGATAGATTCGTATGAATAGAATATGTATTCTTTGGTTTAGATTGGTTTGGTTTATTTTGTTTTACGGCATATCAACCTCAATGGGTTATTTAATGGCGACAACATTTTTATTGCTGGTAATATTTTCTTTTGTCAAAAATCTATTTCTGCTAATATTTTTCCTTCAATAATATACTGCTAGTAATAATTATTTTGGAAAAAAGCATTGCTGACAATTTTTGTTTTTTCAAAAAAGTATTGCCAGGTAGACCTGAAAAAATTATTGGTGGTAATAATTTTTTTACAAAGTATTTCTGGTATTAAAACCTATTTTTACAATTTCATAGTATTTTCAGTCCAGTTTCGGGGTTAACTATTTGCCAATAGCTGGGACCCTAATAGGTGCTACCACCCAGGGTCAGGATGGACCTGGGAACACCAGCAATTAAGAGGTGGTTTCACGCAGTTTATCGTCTTACTACGGACGCGGATGCAGTTTATCGTCATACCCATCACGGTTATTTTGTTTTACGGCATATCAACCTCAATGGGTAATATAATGCCGACAAGATTTTTATTGCTGGTATTTTTTTTTTTTTTTCAAAAATGTATTGCTGGTAATAATTGTTTTCTTCAAAAATTCACCGCAGGTAATAATTTTTTACAAAAATATATTGATGATATTAAAACCCATTTTTATAACTTCAAAACGCCCCGACCCCAGCCTGGGGTCAACTACCTGCCCACAGCTGGGACCCCAACAGGTGCTACCACCCCGGGCCAGGGTAGACCTGGTAAAATCAGCAATCGAGAAGTGGTTTCACGCTCCCCAGAACCGCTTTGCTGTCGAATGTAGTTTATTTTCTTACCCAGGACGTCTAATTAGGGGGTAGAGGTTCTTACCACTCTGCAGAGTCGTATTCTGAAGCCCCAGCCGATAGAGCGGTGTAAACATTAAGTCCGGTTAGTAGACGCATCCTTGTCTTAGGACCCTTTCTATTTTTTTTTTTTTTTCTAATATCTATTGAATTCTTCTTATTTCAGTGAATATCCGCATCTTTTTCTGTAATTTATATTACAACATCTGTGCTCGATCTTAATAAAATCACCAATCGCTGTAACTTTTAACGGAGCTGAAATGAAATCTTTTTTTTTTTTTGTTTGCCTAACATTATTCCAAATCCCTTGTACTCTAGCGGTGATGTGTCAATGGGGAAACGTTTCGTCGAACTTCAAACAACGAATTCTGCCCCGAAATAACGAGAAACGAGAGGCAAAACTAAGATACTGAAAAGATGATGGGGGACACTTTTTATTTATTTAAACGGAGGTAGAAGCCGTTTGTGCGGCGCGCTTTTCTTGCTGAGAGCGGAAATTAAATGTGTAATGGGTCAGTCACGTGATGTTGAGCATGTTGAAGGGGAAGTTGTTTCCGCTGACAGAACAGCAGCCCACCACCCCCACCAACGTCTCACACCATCTGTACACTTCGTTGTCATTAAGCATTGTTAGTTTGGCTTCGGTTGGTGTTGCTGTTGTTGTCTGTGATGGACCTAAACACGTACTAATCGTCGGGGTGGGCAACCGACCAGATTCTGGAAGTTGGAATGAACAATATAATCCTCCGGCGGAAGATATTATGAACAGGAGTCTATCAATCAGTCGCCATCACAAGTATTTACTGAACTCATCACTCAAATCAGTTACAGGCATTAGACACACTAATATATATGTACTAATATATACAGATAATAATGTACACATAGATACAGTCCTAGATATGTTTATATATACATGTGTGTGTGTATTTGTGTGCGTATGTGTGTGCATTTATATAGGGAGAGGAAGAGAGAGAATGTATCTATTTCTTGTGAAATGCTTAGATAATAGACAGTCATAGATAGATAGATAGATAGATACGTCTACGCGGCCTTGTGGTTGATTTAATTTTCTAACTTAAACCCTTTGCCCGCAGACAAAACGTCGGGAGCCTCTCCCTATTTCCATGGCAAGTGTTCTGACGCTCTACATTCTTTGGTTCCAACAGCCCTGAGACCTTTGCAGATGAAACCCGCCATCGCACCTGCACAAGGACAAAACATCGCTATTCCCTTTAATGTTCCATTAAGAAGAAATAAGTTGTACTTCATGGACCTCAATTCTTGCCTTTTCTCACGCTCATACAAAACAAAACACTCTCTACCTTTAGTGGCTCATGGGCCTTGTATTGGGTGAACATTGGTATAAAAAGGAGATATATAGATACATGATATACGAATACATTTAGATATGAACAAACTTAGATATGAACAGGCTAAGATAGATATAGACTTAAATACGAATATAGACAGTTAATAGTTTGTCTCATTAAAATAGATAGCTAGAAAGACTAAGATATAGATATGAAAGACGGCGATATATATATATATATATATATATATATATGTGTGTGTGTGTGTGTGTGTGTGTACTGAAATTATATTTCAAACTACTCACAACACATTACATTGCATAGACCCGCATCACAAATTTATCCCGCGACCGTTATCGTCTCATAGCAAACTTCTATGTCAACATAGCAAAATATCATCTTCGATGGTGAATATCTTTGTTTAAATGTCCGTATAACCACTCTGAAGATGGCTCATGTGAGCCGAAAGCTTAGGTCAAGGAACAGTTTAATAAAAAAAATATCCAAATGTTTAGAACGGCTCATGATCAAAGATAACAGACATTTTAGATGCATTATCCACCATATTACTTTGCTAATATCCACTATTCGGTTTGCATAAACATTCACAAAATGTCGTTTATTATTAGCAGCTAGAATTTATTTCTACATGTAAGAATTCAATTATGTACTTCCGCTTTATATATGGCAGCTAAGTTTAATTACTTTACAGCTTAAATGGCTAGATAAAATCGTAAGTTCTATGCTAACAGTTTCTTCTCCCGCACTTTTTGATTGAAGAATTTTTTCCGAATCCATGCTTTCGAGTCAAGTTTGATATTCAAAAATGCAATGCCAGTCGTTATCGCTTGTTTTCTTAATTCCAGTTCTTTTATTGTTCTCTCTCCTTAACGTTTTTTCTTTTTCTTGTATTGTTTCACTATCAGTAACCTTTGTCATCTTAGTGGCTTTATTACCTTGCTATATATATATATATATGTAGTTTATGAAAAACTAGGTTATCCGTATGGGTAAACCCAAGGAGGATATAATCCAGAGAGCTCAATGTAAATCCAGAGCAAATAGTTTAATTAAAAACAGACCACTTTAAGGTTCCATGCAATAAATTATTTCATCACAGCCCTGTGGTGAAATAATTTATTACATGGAACCTTAAAGTGGTCTGTTTTTATTTTATATATATATATATATATATATATATATATATATATCCAAATTTACCAACATGTTCTATGTTAGCTTTGTAAAATGGCAATTGGTTGAAATAGCTATTCCAATAAGGTAACTTTGGATGTTTATTCTATGTAATTTATATGCTCTGTTATAATAAGTACATTGAGTTTATATTCTTTCAAGCTACAGTCTACCATAGTCCTTTTCTCTTTAGCATTTGGAACCATCTGCCTGCTTTTTTTTTTTTTTTTTTTCCTTCGTGACTGTGGGCTTTCCGTAAATTAAGCCCAACACTTGGGTAAAATACATTGAAATGTAATTCCCCACTTGAGACAACCTAACAAGTGTATGCGAGAAGATTAATGTAGACTTTTATAGCAAAACTTCTGGACTTTTCAAGGGAAAAGAGGTTGGCTTGCAACTATTAGCTTCACTTAAGTGATTTTTGAATCTGTACTACTACAAGTGAGTAAATTCTTTCGTCTGTCTGCCTGTCATTTAACGCAAAGCATCCAAATTTCAGACAAGATATTCACTTGTGAATGTCAGCTCGATTCACTTGGCTTCTAAATCTCAATATCTGCAAAGGTAAAAAAAAAAAAAAAATGATTGATCTCTGCTTCCGGTAGCCCAAAATAAATTTCCAGTAAAAGATTAAGTGTTATTCCCTATTGTTAAACACCAGCGTTAGAATAGGTGAAACGCTTCCGGAGCAACCCGAATCGGCCACACTTGCTGAGAGAAAAAAAAAAGTATCGAATTTTTATTTACAAAATTGAAAATAAAAGACTAATGCTTTTTGTTTTTGTGCTTGTCCTTCGGGAGGAATTATCACAGATTAGGGATTAAGATGTGTTAATAACAAAAGTGCTGATATATATATATATATATATATATATATATATATATATATATATATATATATAATTTGAATTAACTGGTTTAAAATATGGTTTCTTCGCTACATAGTAATAAACATGCTTCAAAAACTGAAGCTAAAAACTTCAAATTTAATTATATAATTAAATTAAAAGCATTAGTTCCCATTCATCTTCAAGCGAATATTGGAATAACTTATTTTTAAATTTATTGAGTTTTAAACCCACATATAAATTCATAATTTCCTGTTTCCAAGAATACAGAGAAATTCAATCATTCAGACAGGGGCGGTAGCGTGTTCATTTTTATTATATATTATTGTATGAATTATGTGTTACGTTCGAAAAACTGGTTAAGTTTAAGGAGGGTAAAGGTGTATTTTTCAACGAATTCTAACATCCGTTAAATGCATGTCGTATGGGTTTTTTATTAAGGGCAAAAAGGTTTTCGACATTTTTTATTACTTGTATACTTAAAGATTCTTTCTAGGTGTGTTGGGTTAGAATACGTTTTATTTAACTGCAATTTATATATATATCATATCTTTCTGTATCTCTGAAATAGGGTATTATGATTACTTACATTATTCGAACTGTTATCCTTATCTTCATTGTTATATTCACAACGTTTCGACCATTGTACAAGGACACATGACCCAGTGAATAAAGTGAATTGGTTAGTTCTAGTGTCTAGACCCAAAGTGTTGTGAGTTCGATACAGGGCCACGGCAGTGGTGAACCAAAAAACTTGGAGTGTTGACTGAAAGGTAAATAACTGAAATATTCTGAAGAGGCATGGCACGTGGAACTAAAGCAATCTACCTCTAGTGGACGAAATAAAGTGTTCGGTTCGGAATTGCAATCACCTGAAGAAGTCCGAACCATACAACGGAAGAAACTCTGTGAATATGGCAATGAAGGTGAAGATAACAGTCCGAATAATGTATATATATATATATATATATATATATATATATATATATATATCATATAAATACATAGCTTATGCTTTTACTATAGAAATAAACTATATAATATTCATTTTTTTTCATTTTCCTTTCATATCAAATAAGGCAATAAAGTCACATGGAAGAATACGAGAAAAAGAAAACCATTGCCGGGGTATACCGGGGATGTTTCAAGAGTCTCCATGGAAGAGTTGTGCTGTTTGTGACTGAATTTTATGAGATCAGTGCACTCTCAATACATTTTTTATTCTTTCATTCTGACCAGAAAACGTTAACCTATCACCACCACCACCACCTCACACACATATATATTCGATTTAAGTCTGTTTTAAAATTAGTAGGTCGGGTTGGTGACTTTTCTAATTGAATCATTCAAAATGAAACCTACAAGCTGCTGCGTGTGCTTGTCTATTGGACATTGCATAAAAATGGTCGGGGATTTCAATTTTTTTTCTTGTGTCCTCGGATTAGCTGATTAGATATCGCTATTGAATCAAAATGTCAACTTTTGCTGTGAGGAGGAAGCTCAAAACTATTAACATTTTAGCAGTTCTTTAGAGTACGGAAGCTCAAAGGTGCGCTGAAATCTGTAAGAAATTTTGAAACTTTGGTGAATTATGTTTATAACAAATAATGACATTCTTAAATACACACTAAAAAGAAATGAAATGAGAAACACATCACATATGAACAAGATTTTAAAAAGTTAATTTCTCTCGATATTTAGAGTTTAATTACTTTGAATATACGCTCTTTAGCGCTAGGGGGCGTCGTCAGTGATGTTCTGAATTGGGTCATTGGGCAGTTTCGAGTCTTTCATACTTCCCTTACCAAGTCGACCCCATCAGAGCTGATCAGTCTCTGATGCACCCTCTATCTATATTTAACAGCCTGTAGACACTGATAGGCAAACCCTACCCCCTCTGTCACGCATTTGATTAGAATTTGACCAACAGCCAATCTCAATAGTGTGAGCGCTATTTATGTTGTTTACGGAGTAGTTTTTACTTTTTCTTTTTTTTATGTGGATACTCGTCGGATACTTGGAAGTTAATTATGTGTTTTCCGGGGTTTTTTTTTTTTTTTTTTCTTTTTTTACTTTTTTTTTAAAGTTTAATCTCCCCAGCTGATAATTACTGTTAGTAAAGAAAAAAATAAAATAAAATAAAACATTAAAAGAAGAAATAAAAAAAAGATGCAACCTTAAAATAATTAGAAATTTATTTTGTTTTTACGATTAAAGTAAATAAATTACGACTTATGCAGCGTGTTAAAACGAAAATAAATATAAAAATAAATGTCGTTTAAAACAAGTTGAACGAGTAAACTTAGAAAATTCGATTAAATCTGTCGATTAACGTGGTAAAATTAATGTGTGAGATTAACAAATAAAATTAAATTTACGATTTTGATCGTTACGCGAAAAAATTTTTTTAAAAAGGGCAGAAAGAGGGGTGAACAATGTTGCTAAATAAGTCGATTAACAAGAATTAGTCACAAATAATTATAATTTTACATGGAGTAAAGCCAGAATATCACAACAAAAAAGGAGTGATTTTACGAGAAGTCGGCGAGTTTTTGATAATCTCCCAACAACAGGAACCCGAAAAGCTTTATTTCTATAAACGAACAAAGAAGTTTCTAAAGCAATTGATGCTCAGTGAAGTGCTTTGTGTTGCAATTGTGTTTCTATAGGTTAGCGAGCCAATGAGGATCAGGTCTTCTGCGAAGCGAAATTGATCCAAATTGAATTTTAGCATACGAAATTGGGTACCTGCCAGAGTGTTGATTTGAAATCTCGTTTCACCAACCATTGCAGACATCTCCTTATTTCGATCTTATATCACCCACCATTTTTGGCCTTGTAGATATTTAAATGACTTGGCAGACATATGCAAATGAATGCAATAGATTAAATAAATATTTATTCCACTCGGTGTCATTTGAAACACTTTCCAGAAAGTTATTTTCAAAACTATTTTCTTTCACTTTTCATTTTGTTCTGCTACCATTTGTTTGAAGTAAAGTCGAATAGGTGTCACACTCGAATCCATTTTAGAAAAACTGGTAAGGATTGAACCCTTAAAGCTTACCTTTCCAACTCTATAAGTAAAGGAGATAAACATCAGAACTAAAAATTTATTGAATCTTCTAGAACTTGTTTTTTTTTTTATTTCTAAGTTTGTATGTTATACTATAGCTATAAACAGTTAAATGAATTAAAAATACTCAAATACTAGCAAATTGAAAAATAAAAGTTTTGAAATATTTTGATCTTTTACTCTCATTTCGTATATGGTAAATCCGAATTTTCAGTTTGGGGGTCCACCTTTTTCAAGAATTAAAACAATGCCTTTTTCATTATTTTGAACAAAAGTTCCCCGATTTATGACACAGGAGACATAGGGTTACAAAAAGCCAGAACCCGAGCGCCGCATACCTGTAGCCTTGTGACAAACTAAGCTTAGTAGATGACAAAAACAGACACATTGCTCTTAATATATTTGTTTCTCATACAGACAAAAACACAATGACAGACTCATCCCATATATTCCAACGCACACACGGAATTTAAAAAAGAGTATTAATGGAAAATATAATAATATTCAACTAACGATAAATTCTTTCATATATATATATATATATGTGTGTGTGTGTGTGTGTGTGTGTGTGTGATTAATGTGAGTATTGTTTGAAACTTAGTTGATTGATATTGCCTTCAGCATCACGACATCAGAGTTTCATAGACGGACCTGTCCGTCCATTCCTCAATAAGTATCAGCAATTTATATATATATACATATATTTATATAAATATATATATATATATATATATACACACACACACACACACACACATATATATATATATATATATATATATATATATGGGTAAATAGCAAGACAGATTGGATTCTATAGCCTTGGATGGCAACTGGTCTAGGAGAAGGGCAACTCTGAATTCAAAACCTGGGGAGAGTCGTTTGAGGACCTTGTGGCACGAAGTGCACCATGTCTCTGCATTCGGCCCTTCAAAAAGTGTGGATGGTTCTGCACAAAACTTTCACCACCATAATTAAATCTCATGTGCTGGTGTCGGGCTGTCGAGTCGAATATATATATATATATATATATATATATATATATATATATATATAATGCATAGCACTCAAAGCAAGGCAATAAAGTTATTGAGGCGCAACGGGTTACTGAGTGTGTAATAATAAGAGAAAAATAAAAACATTATTATGTGGTGGGGGGAGAGGACAATGAAAGATCAGGAATTAAGAAGACTGGTTGATATTGGATTTCAATTTTTGAAGATCAAAATTGACTGGAAAACAAAATTCCCCCACAATCTTGAAAAAATTGTTAGCATATAACGTTTATATCGAGCAATTTAAACTGTAAAATGATACGACTTATTTTATTAACAAATTATGAGACCTAACTGCCAAATTAGTACTGCGCATAATTTTGTAAAATCGAGGTACCTAAGAGGAAAGAACAATTCACGTGAAAATGTTTATACAAAAGGCACAGTGAAACTATGTTACGCTGGTGGGAAAGTGAGTAAAGCCGAGATTCCAAGTCAGAACCATGAACATTACAGATTCTTCTTTTTATTTTATCAAGAATGTCTAAATACACAGCAGAGGAACCAGACCATATATGTGCGCGTGTGTGTGTGTGTATGTGTGTATGTGTGTGTGCGCGCGTGTGTGTGTGTGTTATTGTATTGATTTGTAATGATAATTTAATAATTTAAAATCAAAACTATCTCATTCTGGAATCATCATTAAACAAGCGTATCAAAATGGGTGTTTATGTGTTAGTTAAATAGTGCCCGAAAAATGTTCAATGTGTGAGCCGCGAGGACATATTTTACATGTTATGCTTTTCATACATGCTAAGGTTATCATGGACCGAGCGTGTGCGCAACGATGAGGTTTTGGAGAGAATGCAAACAAGGAGGAAGCCTTTACTTTACATCAAGAAGAGGCAGATGAAATTTCTGGGACATGAAAGGATAGCCTACAGCATCTGATACTCACATATCGAATAGAGGGAAAAGATAAGGGAAAACTACTCGTGACATACCAGGCGGGCTTAAGCAAGTGTATGATAGAACGTGGTCTATGGGGAAGTGGCAGAGGTACGAAACTAATTAAGAGCTACAAAAGAGGGAGTGGAGAGCCATGATCGTCTACATCCTGAAAGGACACGGCGCATAAAAACAAGAAAGAAGAGAGAGAGAGAGAGAGAGATTTCGGTAGTGTGAACTTGAATGGGTAAATATGACTTTTGGAACGCTCAATCGAACGGAATGTCGTACTAGTCCTAGCTTAAAGTGAGTGTCCCACGCGTACATCCCCGTCTCTCTTTTAGGGACATTCAGGGATTAACCCTAGCCCACTCCCAATGGAGAGATATGCCCTGGGGAGACGCTCACCTGAGACTGGATTTAGTTTTTCGCCTCGGACCCCGAATAACAATACACTGATCCGAATTAGAGGTGCCGATCCATAAGCAAATAATCCTGTATTTTGGGGTACTAAGCAAGTAAATATATAATATCTACTGACATATCCATTGACAGTCGCCTCGCTTAGCAAGTAAACTTTGTAGATGTTGCTTACTTATTTAGAATGGTGTTCAATTCTTGCTGGATACTCCATATATGCAGTCTTGTGTCGAACTAACTCAGCCCTTTAGGAAAACGACAGGGCAAACCCGTTTCCACGACACCAACTCCGAATTTCTCGAACAGCTGCTCTTTAAACGGTATATTTCAATGTCTGTAGCAAAGATAGAGGAACCCAGATATTTTACCCACATAAGAAAGACCTTATTTTGCATTTACATATATGCAATATAAGTTCTTTGATAGACTGTCTCTAGTTGACATTTAGTAGTGACTTCATACATAATACCTTTCAGGATCTATTACTTATCTGGCCTTTCGGTAAGCAGGTACACTGTTCATTATCTTTCTGCTTTGATAGCAAAAGATGACGTGCAATTCGGTTTATAAAAGATAAAAATAAGCTACAGCAGTGATTCTCAACCTCCGTGCCGCGCGATTCTTTTAAATGTGCCGCGAAATATCGTCACGGCATACATTTATACCGGGTGCGATGGATAAATTGTCGCCGTCTAGATTACGCAAAAAATGCGAATGACATCTTACTTTAGCAGATACATTTACCAACATATCTTGAAATAATCCGTCTTTTTTACAAATACTTTCATGGTAACTGCTCCAACGAGCTGCTTTCGCTGGTTCCCAAGCTTCATGAATTTAAGCATTCTACTAGGCTGGCATCTCACTCACACCCTTTCACTGTCAAAACTGTTAAATGTAGCCGTCTCTTCTACTCCAATAGCTTCATGTCTCGCACCTCTCGCCTGTAGAACTCCCTCCCCTCTTCCTGCTTCCCTGATAGCTATGATTTCCAACTATTCAAATGTAATATCAATCGACGTCTCCAGATGCCTTGATCTATCTCCTATCCTTCTCTTCATCCTTTCCTCTATCACTCCTATTTGCTCTCGCTCCAAATCTTTGTAACCCTTGCGTGCTAGCGGCTTCCCGCCTTACTTGGGGTGAAACGCTTAAAAAAAAATTATTCAGTAAAATCGCCATTGGCGTCAACCACGGCCTCCAGACGACTTCGAAATCTCCCGCAACTCACCTGGACGGTCTCCTTGTTTAATTTGGTGAATGCTGCCATAATCTTTGCCTTCAGTTCATCAGTTACAAGGAGTTTTGTTGGTCTCTCGATCAACTGCACCCCACACATAATAATCACAGGGTTTGCAGTCTGTGGAGTTAGGCGGCCAGATATAAGTGGTTATGTGGTCGCAGAAATTGTCTGACAGCCATAACTGGATTCTTCCCTGTATATATGTGTGCGAACGTAAATGTATAAGTATTAACCTCTTTTTTCAAATAATTCTTTTCACTATCCGATTATTTTTGTAATGCCAAAGAACACTGGTTGCCACTTTTGTAATGTCAACGAATACTCGTTGTTAGTTTTGTAATGCTCGTAGTAGTAGAGACTTTGTAATCGCAGATACAACTATAGTAACGCCGTTGAACAATACTGGTGTCAGACGCCTTCGAATATCACTCGCACTAATAGTACTTGCTCGATAAGATTCGCTCAAATAGTAACCACCGAATGGTGATCCGAATAGTAATCCGTATAGTGATCAGTATAGAGAAATAGTATAGTGAATAGTATAGAGAATAGCGAACCGTATAGTAATGGAGGATAGTGTAGAAATAGTGATCGTTTAGACGCCACGCTAATTCCCATATATACATTTCTTTTATGGTTACGTGATCTACTTAATTCAGTAATAGAGTCGCCTATGTTTTTTCACTGGCGATCTATGTTCAAACTACAGTATCGGTAGCGACACTTTATTCCCATATAACAATTATGTTATTTTAACTACTTTGTTTTAATATTCATTAAGAAGAAATGAGGCTCTGCTTATCGCATATTCGACCAAACATTGAAGAAATCACCAAAAAACATCAAGCACAGTTTTCACACTAAATAAGCTGCACAAATAGCTGAATAGAAACATTGAAATAAAGTTCATATTTGTGTGTGTATTTTTTAAATTTATGGTTTTATTTCATAACATTTAAATGTATATACTTTACAAATGCGATATTTTAATTTGTTCCGAGGTGAGCCGTTTCTTAAAAAATTCGAGAAACACTGAACTACAGAATTCTAAAAGCGAATGTTCAGTTACTTAAATTTGTCACGTAATCCGATTTTTGATCGAAAATAATGTTTGATCTTTCACCAAATAATTGAAAACTATGCTTCTTTTACCTTCCTGCTTCTCATTTTTATCTAATACCGAATTTTATGAAAACTGTACGTATTTCACGTTTTGTGGTATTTCCCTGTTGCTTAATGAGGTTATCACAAACAAGTTTTAGCGTTTTTATTTTATCAAAATTCCGGAAATAAATCAAAAAGTACAGAGTGCATTTTCGTATTTCATTGTGAGTTGAAGACAAAGTGATTACCATTTCGAAATTTACGAAACCAGTCAGAAAGCGTCAAGAAGACGAATGTCATTTCAGCAGTTGGTCTTTGGGTTAGTTTTGTAAACTAATAAATTTTCAAATTTCATATTCATTTGTTGGGTTTTATGTTGTGTGTCATTTATTCCCTCTCTTTCCTCACCTTCTCCCTCTCTCTCTCACACACACACTCACACACATACAGACACACACACACATCTAGGTAAATACATAGATATGTTTATAAATTTTAATTTCAAATTTTGTTATATTTATTACAAATTGGATGGTGAAGTAAGAAAGATACATTTATTAAAATCAGCCAAGTCCAACACAAGATGGAAATCGGTTTAAAGAAATTGAAATATTATATCATTTCAAACCTCTAAATTGGAAGAATCTTGCTGCTATAAAACTCAGCATACGAAGTTTTCGTCTTTTATTCTGGCTCAACAACCAACAAATGATGTTGGAATGAAATACGCAACTCTTGCCCGCCCACTAAACACCTATAATGACTGTTATATATGCAAAAAGAAAAATGTTTAACTCTGCGTATTTTGAACTATAATTTTAGTACATAATAATCAATTTTATCACATATTTCAAGTTATAACGCGCAAAACAGTCACAAACAAAGGTACGTGCATGCGCACATGATTGCGTATATATGCGCATGTCAAGAAAGCAGCTGTTACTTGTATCTTGAAAACATAGGATAAATTCTGACTCCTGGCCTTTAATTTTCGATTGACATTCAAATCAATAACCAAGTCACTAAACACGGACAAACGCATATATGTGTGTAGGGGGGCGGTGTCACACCTAATTTTACCTGGTAATTCTGTATCTAAATTAAGTTCTTTGACTTTCAAAGATCTCCGTTTTTCGTGGGTGGGGAATTTTATTTTTCTGACGCAGAAAAATTTTAAAATAAAAAGGTCTCTTATCAGCTTTACTATTTTCAACTAAATATCAAAAGTCTAAGCACAATTAGATTGGAGATTAACAGAATAGGAATTAATCCAATATTACTTAGCGATTAGGAGACATGTAAATTAAAATTGGTACTCAAGAAAAAAATATTTTTTTCAAAGATTGCCATATCGAAATATTTGTGAATTGTTCTCTGAATTAGATTGAAAAACAGTCTGTCATTTGAAATCTTCTGTAATAGGTAAGGTTGCATAATTAAATATTTTTTAGCAATATCAACGTCGATATTTTGAGATGAGTATCATTACATGACAGCAAATGAGTAGCATTAGCTACCCACAAAAATAGGTTTTGAGGTTGCTGTTATAAACACCCTAGTCAGGATGGGGAACGCCTCCACCTCTTAACTTATATGTCCGCCATACAGAAGTGCTTTAACTGACTTTATTATCTGCTACAGGTGATGATTATTTTAAAAACAGTTCGCCTTTCTGACACTGGCTTATACAAACTTTTCAGCTGGTTTTCAATAGTCAATGTGCTTATTTAAAATGCGATTGGTCGAATATATTGGAGAAACGTTTTGGCTAAAAAAAAAAAAAAAAAAAAAAAAACGCCAACCAGTTCATTTAAGCGCCCCATCTTTTACGTCTTTTTGATGTCTATGAACAAGCATATCTGGAAAGCCAATCCCAGTAAATCAAAATTAGTAAGCCATTTCTTTCAGCTGTTAAAACAAATTGTCCGACAGAGAAGATTAATGGAAACAGATGTAAAATTTACTACTTAGTTTAAACTGTTGAACTCGAGGTTAAAAGTTTCCAGTACATTCGAACTCTTTTTTTTGCGTAGAATAATGCAATTATGGTTAAATTATTTTTAGAAGAGTGAAAGTAAATTATCAATCTGAACCATGTTCTTATCATTTGCAAAACATCTTGGAACTTTTGGACACAGAATTTTTTGAAAACGGAATGATAATTAGAAGGAAAAGAAACAAGAATTCTATCTTTTAATATTGTCCAACGCAGAGAATAACATTTCGTTAGATACATTGTTTGATTGCAAACGCTTATTTATTGGGTTCAATGACTGGCCAAAAGACATCTTTGGGTTTTTATTCTTCTACTTTCTAATACGCAATATAGAATATCCCATCATTTACAATATTAGTATGCAATGTCCGACGCAGAGAATAACATTTTCTTAGGTACGTTGTTTGATTACAAACGCATATTTATTGGGTTCAATTGCTGAAGTAAACACATCTCTGGGTTTTTATTCTTCAACTTTCTGATATGCAAGATAGAATATGCTAACCTTTACAGCATTAAATTACAATGAAATTACGGGTTCACTTGGTGACACATTTTCAAGCATAATTAGAATTTATCGACATGTCGCAGATTATATCTAAAAGTATCAACATAAACTCCGCCCTGACTTTTGTAGATATTGTGTATAACACATATTACAAGAGACGCTGACAATGGTGACACCAACATGGAAAATCGACAAATATCTGCGCATGCGCTTAAATTCTAGCTTTGATTAATATTACAGTATATCAGATTATATTTAGCAACTTAATGTCTTTGCGATAAAATTTATATTAACCGACTTTGATAAACATTTCATGAATTACTAATATTTATACAATAAATATATCTTGTGAATTTCAGCTTATAATATCTGCGTACATTTGAAATAATTACTATAACTTAATGAAAGTTTTATATATATATATATATATATATATATATATATATATATATATTAGGTTGGTGCAAACATAATGTCGTTTTCTCACATAGTAACATATGTGAGAAAACTACATTATTTTTGCGCCAACCTAATATATATATATATATATATGTGTGTGTGTGTGTGTGTATATATATATATATATATATATATATATATATATATATATATATATATATATATATATATATATATAAAGAACAAATAAGAAACGTTTATTAGTCATGGTAAAGACTTATAAAACGCTTTTTATTTGTTCTTTATATTATCCTTCCGTTGGATTCTTATCCATATTTGATTCCAATATATATATGTATATATATATATATATATATATATATATATATATATATATATATATATATGCGGCGATGGTTATGTATAATTATTAATATATATATATATATATATATATATATATATATATATATATATATATATACATATTAATAATTATACATATTAATATATTATGTATAATTATTAATATATATATATATATATATATATATATATATATATATATATATATATATATATATTAATAATTATACATATTAACCCTCACCGGCGAGGGATAATATGTATATTTATTAATATATACTTAATAGCTCAGTTTTATTTAATCGAGCACTCTTTTTTTAACACCAACTCTATATGTGCGACATGTTATATTTATATATATATATATATGTATGTGTGTGTGTGTGTGTGTGTGTGTGTGTGTCTGTGTTTGTGTCTGTGTGTGTATGCACGTCTGTGTGTGCGTGTGTGGTGGGTGCGTGTGTATGTGTAAAAATTCAGATATCAATCTGTAAGAAGATAATATGAATAAGGCCAATAGTTAAAATATTCTATACCAACACGTTTCGTCCCTTGATGAACCTTATCAAGGAAATTTTAATATGTTGAGTCTTTTTAATATGTTGAGTGTCATGAGTTGTAAAAAATATATAACCTCAAAAAGCAAACACGATATTGTAAAATTATTGAATAATGAAATCTCAAATTTGGGAATTAAAAGATCGTTGAACAGAACAATTAAAAAGAAATTGAAGACAATAAAAGACAAAATTGGTTTTATGAACGTCACAAAAAGGATACTTGAGAAAAAGTGATAATCAAGAACAGGGAATTGAGCAATAAAATAACACTTGAAGGAATTCTGGTGTTACGAATGTAGACAGAGGAAGAGATGCAGGATCTTAAGATCGGTTTTGAATTAATTCACCCTAAGATAATGCCACTAAAAAGCAAAGGGGTACTGGAAGTCAAAAGAAAATGAAAAGACTTTTGAAAGGTGTGAAATCCCAATCCTAAACAGGGAACAGGGGATAAACCTCTACGCCTATCAAAAAACCAGGGAGAATTCATTCAATACACCAGCGCATCTATTCAGAGTAAATTAATTTATATCCATATATCTGAGATGAGGTATTATGATTATTGCATTATCTACATTACTCGGACTGTTATCATCATCTGCATTAATTCACAACGTTTCGGTTGTTGTTGGCTCCGGCCTTCTTCAGGTGATTGGAATTTCGAAACTAACCCTTTATTTCGTCCACCGGCGGAGATTGTTCTAGTTCCATGTGCCATGCCGCTTCTGGCTGTCTCAGTTATTTCCCTTTAACTCAACTCTTTAATTTTAGTTCACCACTGCCCTGGCCTGGTATTGAACTCACAACTCTTTGGGTCTAGTCACTAGATCTAACCAACGTTGAGGATAATAGTCCGAATAAGGTAAACAATACAAGTAATAAATTTATATGTTTAAGCTGCAGGGCTTTAATATGTTGAAACTTCAAGTTATTTACCGCTGGCTACAGACAATACTTAATTGTGAACTTGTATAGCATACTTTTAACTTTTCTTAAAGTAATTTTTCTTCTAAAATATTTCAAGATGAGAACAGCAGTTATTTTTTTTTTTACTTTGAGTTATGCTTAAATAATCTACACGTTAAAATTCCAGTAATTTCTGGTCCTGCTAAAATAAATGTTCTCTGTCGACTGGACTGATAGCAATGCTTTTATATTATTTCTTTCAGGATATTCCTAGTCAACTGGCCGAGAAACAGATGATTATTTGAATAAAGTTTGAAAAACTGGTCGCACAAAATGTGTTCTACCAACCCATAGCCTCCAGGTGTCTTTTCCTTCCACTTATTTGCTTGACCAATAATACAAGGTACGTAACATTATATATATATATATATATATATATATATATATATATATATATATATATATATACCCAAGTATATGATTGGTGTATATGGAATGAATTCCAATAATCAACAATTACTATTCTTAAAAGAGTGCTCAATGCAAAGTAGAGCAGATATAATTATTTATTTTTTAAAAATTTATAACATAAATATGTTATAAAATCACTACAAAAATAGCCATATCATAAATAATGATATATATATATATATATATATATCATAAATAATTATATATATATATATATATATATATATATATATATATATATATATATATATATATATATATATATATATATATATATATATATATATATAATAATATGTATATATCTGTTGTCAGTATTTGTTTTTTTATTTAATTACATTCGTTATCATTTCTTTTCAAGCACTTGTCCAATCAGGTAGAAAGAGAGCTTGTTTTTAAAAAGATTTGGATATTATCAGAAGTTTAAATGATCCGGATATTGTCTGGTATTTAAAAGATCTGGAAATTGTCTGGTATTTAAAAGATCTGGATATTGTCTGTAATTTAAGATATGTATGTATGAGTAAAATTTCAGTAAGAATCTGACTGAATTTTGAAATAAAACCTTTTTCTGATGACGTCGATTAATCAGCAAAAGAATTTAATATAAAAGTTTTACAAATTTTCTCATATATATATATATATATATATATATATATATATATATATATATATATATATATATATATATATATATATATATATATATATATATATATAACTATGAAGCAAACCTACCTTAGGTTTTTCGCCTACGCGGATCGTCAGGGTATATATCATGAAATGGACTAAGTTGGACAATTATTTGAATATATTTTCTGTTTATACGTTATTTTTATAAATACAAATGATGGTTCCGTATATGACACAGGCTCAATTCCTGTCGGACGACACTTATTTTCTACGAAATTTCTTGGACATTCAGGCTGGTAAATTTAATAACGTATAAACAGAATATATATATTTATATTTAAAATTGAACAGATATGTCAACACTTAGAGGTGACAGTCTGTTTCATGCTAGACACAATTGTCAGGCCACGAATGCTGTTATTTTTCTCGGCTATTTAAAATAAATAGCCTGGCGATTGCATTTAACATGAAACAATCATCTCTAAGTGTTGACTTCAATGATCAATTTTATATATATATATATATATATATATATATATATATATATATATATATATATATATATATATATATATATATTCTGTTTATACGTTATTAATGTTCAATGTTCACTTTTATATTTACACACGCTCTATCTCTTATATTGAGCACTTTATCCCATAAATATAGCACACCTTAAGACTATATTTCTTATATATATATATATATATATGTGTGTGTGTGTGTGTGTGTGTGTGTGTGTGTTATAATACCTATGAAAAATTTATAGATATACTCTGTGTGTGTGTGTGTATGTAATGTGTGTCTAAATCATAAAAATTGAAAATCAGTTTTCAAATTCCAGATTATTTCATTTACTTCAGTTATCCGTTCCACCCCCTTCATACTGTAATATAAACCAAAGCATAAAGTTTATTATTAAATATAAAAGAGACAGAATAATCAATGTTTTAGTTCGCAGTTTCTTCTGGGTAGGATAATTTTTAAGTCTTCCTTTGTATTGAATCAGAACAATAAGAAAGATAAGGGTAATGTAAATTCTGTCAATTATTTTGTTCCTCTTGAAAAAAGTCAGGCTTCATTTCTGTCACAATAAAAAAGTGCCATTCCTTACAGGAAGGACTAATCTGAAGAGACAAATAACAACCTGTTTTTTCTTCTTCTTCTTCTTCTTCTTCTTCTTCTTCTTCTTCTTCTTCTTCTTCTTTTTTCTTTTAATTTGACAGAATCACGTAAATAATGAATCAAAGATGTGAGACAGGCAATCTCATTGGTTAGGAGAGAAAAGTCTTCTTCACGCAAGAAAATGGCTTCATAACGAAATTTCCTCGATATGTCTCATGTAAAATTCAATTTCGAAACAGCATTTTTCAGTTTGGATGCTACCTGAAGATGGTCGGCTAGGTAAATCTAACTGAACAACGTTACCCAATTATTTACATTATTCGGACTGCTGTCCTCATCTTTGATGCCATATTTATTACAACGTTTCGGCCTTTATACGCTCTGGCATTCTTCAGGTGTTTAGAATGTCGAACTTAACACTTTATTTCGCTCACTGTTCTAGTTCCACTGGATGTCAGTTATCTCCTGTTAATTTCCCTCTGAAAGTTCTCCACTACATTAACCGTGTATTGAACTCACACTCTTGGGTCCTGTCACTGGATCAAACCACTGTGCCATGTGTCCTTGGGGACATCTGTGTATGAATTTCTGGGTATTATAAACTTAATGTCTTCAGAAACCATTTTTACCAGTGCTCATATTGAAATTTTTTTTTTTTTTTTTTTTTTTACTACAGCTTATATTGCAACTTTTTGTTGCTATTATCGCTTTTCTCTGACACTCCTTATTACTGGTTCCCATATTATATTCATTTCTATGCTTGGTTAGCTCAGGAGATTTTTGTGGCCTAGCATATGTGCTGATTCCTTAAGTTTACGAATTTTCCAATGGTGTTCCTTGTCTATGATCTGGACATGATCCCACAGAGGGCGGGGATCTCCCTTTCTCTCTCCATGTGTGGTCAGCCACGCCTGATTTTTCTACTTCCCCTCGTGTTACAGCTTTCTGGTGTTCTTGAAGCCTTGTCTTGAGGGGGCGGCCTGTCTATCCTTTATTTTCCTTTCCGCAGCTGCACGGGATAGCGTACACACAGTCTTTAGTCATATTCTCCTCTATGGGGGTCTCAATCAGGAGAGATATCTGCGAAGTGTCGTCAAGCTTTTGAAGGTTGACCTGATGTTATATGCCAAAACGGTGTAATAAATATGGCGAAAAAGATCAAGACAATAGTCCGAATAATGTAAATAGTGTACATAATACCTCATCTCAGAAATATAAACAGATACTGAAAGGCCGAAACGTTGTGATAAATATGGCAACAAAGATGAGGACAATAGTCCGAATAATGTAAATAGTGTACATAATACCTCATCTCAGAAATATAGACAGAAACGTTACTCAATATTTGTATTGAAATGCATATAAAAACCACGTGTCTGTAAAGGTGAAGGCGTGGCTCTCGCTCCCATGTATTTGTATTTGATCTTTATCTTATACACTTACTTGCTACGCTGTGTTCAAATCCGCCAACCCATAATAATAAAAAGTAAATTAATCGTACAGCGATTGGGGGATAAAGTATCTAGTTTGTACAAAGAAATCTTTCAATACAATCAGATATGTGAAATAAAGAGAAAAGGCAATTTATTTCTTTGCGTTTCGTCCTTTGATAGACTTTATGAAGGCAAATGTAAGCATTTTATTTTGCAACAAGTATTTATAAACGGAAGTAAAACATTTAAATTTAAGAACGCTTATAAATATTCCTAAGGCAACTGTTAAAGTCAATTTAAACTATGGAGGCTGCTAAGTGATGTTATTTAATGCCTAACAAATGAAATTGAGCCAAGGTGGTTATTGTTGCTGAATTTTATTAGAGAAGACCAGTTTCCGAAACCACCACTACCACCACCACCACATTTTAGCTTTTGTGGCACATTTTGTACCTTTTGTGCAAATAAATATTTAGATCAAAGCGTAGTATCTTTTGGTTGGTTTTGTTTTGTTTTACTGCATATCAACCTCAGTGAAGAATATAATGCCGAGAAGAATATTATTACTGGTAATATTTTCTTTTTCAAAAATGTATTGCTACTAATATTTTTTCCTCAAAAATGTATTGCTGGTAATAATTTTCTTCAAAACTTTATTGCTAGTGATAACTTTTTGCAAAAATGTATTGCTGGTATTAAAACCTATGTTTGTACTTTCATAGTATTTTGACTCCAGTTTGGGGGTTAACTATTTGCCCATATCTGGGACCCTAACAGGTGCTACCACCCCGGGCCAGGGTGGACCTGGGGACACCATCAATTAAGAGGTGGTTCCACGCTCCACAAAACCTCCTGAACAGAGACCTTGCTGCCGGATGTAGTTTATTGTCTTACCCACGACACGGATGTAGTTTATCGTCATACCAGGACGTTCCTTAGAAAGATCGATGATACTTGTTACCATATCGACAAATCGGCAAAATTTTATTTCAAATTAGGTCAAAGAGAATCTCAAAAGAAATGAATTTAATGTTGACATTATGCAATCTCGCATTTACACAAGTCACATAAGAACTTATTAAACTAAAGGGTGTTTCATTAAAACGGATTATATATAAAGGTGTTTCCTTAAGACGGATGAAAGTCAGCAGTAAATAAATCAGTTTTATTGGGGAAAATTTATTTATTTCTCTATTGGATCATGTTACTTAAGTCATGGCAATTATGTGTGAAAAATAATATCGCCTAAATGTCCGGCAAATCTGAAAGAAAAAGAAAAAAATCATTAGACGCTTAAAGTTAATTCATATTTAAAATCGATCCAAGTTATTGGAACACCTTTTAATTTCCTTTCCGTCGAAGGTGACATTTATCTTTAATCTTCATTAAAACATTGTCAAAATGGTAAAATGCTTGAGATAATTTTTAAGAATAGGATCAATTTACTTTATAATTTGGATACATTTCGTCATCATGAATTTCCTCTTTGTTTCATGTATATTGCAACATAAACCCAAATTCCAGCGTTACAGATTTATGCACGTATCAATTCCGGCCATAAAAATATTGTATCTTGATTTAAGTAAGCATCGTTATCTCAGAGAATTTGATGCAGAAAAATCTGTCACATCATCGAATATTGCAAACCCTCTTCTTCTATGTGTCGTCTTCCTTCAGGACGTTATTGCTCATGGCTCCTTACAAATTTCCTGTACTTTGTAAACGTGTCTTTTTGTTATCACTCCGAAACCCTGTCCTGCCTTCCATTTACTCAAACTCGCTAAGTAGGTTATGCGCTGTTTTCCTCTGTACTTCTTATCTTGAGCATATCAAATTTCCCAAGCCCTCTTTCTTCAGTATATTCTTTAGAAATTTCAACTGTCTCTGATCTCCTTTTTGATTCCATTTTCTCTAAAACTTCGTCGTTACTTCCATGTTCAGTCTATAGTATTCTTAGCATCCTTTTGTAGAACCACATTTCTGTTGTCTGAAGTATCTTCTTCATCTGTGTGGAGATTGTCCAGCATTCATTGTCATATAGGAGGACTGATATTACATAACAGTTCAGTACTCTTTTCTTTGTTTCTAACGAAATTTTCCTGATTCTTAACACTTTGCTTAGCTTTTAAAAGACATCTTTCACTATCACAATGCGCATTCGGATTTCAGTGATCATCTAAAATAGTCGACCACGACTCATCGGTAATTTTGAACGACAGAAAACACATTTAGGACGTTTTATCCCTCAAGGCTTTTCGCTGTATATTTGCTTGAAGTTTTCAATATTGTCAGTACCGACATCAAATCCCTCTTGATAGAAGCGAATGCATTCCTACCAATGTTAACTGTAATGTTTGTGCACCTTACAAGAATAACAGTTTTTGCCAAAGGCATATAGAATTTTATTTGAGGCGCATTTGCTTGAAATTGGCGACTGCACTGAAACTGAGTTACCCAGAGAAGCAAGAACGTTTACACAGGCAGTGTTGATTATTTCAGACGTGCAGATTCAAACTGGATTCATAAGTAAATATTCCTGCCTGCGCACACACACTCTAGAAATAAGGACGCGAGAAGAGAAAACAATAAACAATGATAAACTCTTGAATCTACTTGCTTTTAATGGCATTCATTTTGCCGTTCGAAGATTTCGAGTAACGGCCACACATTAGCAGTGTACTTCCGAATGTACACTAACTCCTGTCGACTCGTAATGGACTCCTACTTCAGGGAATTTTGTTTGTCTGGCCAGGTAGCAGGTAAAAAGGTGAAGCAAGTAGAAATGAATGGCGAGTGTCTGTAGGCGATCAAATCTTTCACTCATTTGACATTCAAACGATTATTGTTCCTTTGACCTTTTTGTTGTTTTTTACTAAGCTTACGCACAAGGCCACGAAAATGGAGCAGCCAATAATAGTCAGTAGTAATGATCAACCAGACTAGATCACTAATCATTACCTTTTCACTTTTTCCTTGTGGCTGATTAAACTTCTTTTTTTTTTAATTTAATTGTTTGTTTTAATTTTCTATTTCGTCGCGATCTTGTCAATTATCTAATATGCTACAGGAAGCGTGATTGATTGCTGAGTTAGAAGTGGTGTATGTCTACTGTTTTGTGATCACGGGATAACAAACTAGGTTGAATGAATAAATCTGTAGCCTGACATACTTTTTATTGAAAAATTATTATTTTATCTTAAACTTTTTTCCTCTATCATTGATAAATAAAGAACAAAGTTGGAAAATTTGAAATCCTAAAGATCAATACTTTCACAACTGGGTTATACGTGCAAGTGATCCCTTCGTCACTTCTCATCTTTTGACTTTCTTTACTTTTTCTTCCTTTCTTCCTTTCTTTCTTTCTATTTATTGCCTTCTACTACTCTACCTACTCTTTCATCAGTTTTTTATTTTGATTTTTTTTTTTGGCTATGATTTCTTCTACGTTTAACCGTCTCTCTCTCTCTCTCTCTCTCTCTCTCTCTCTCTCTCTCTCTCTCTCTCTCTCTCTCTCTTTCTCGCTGGAAACACTTTACATTTCTTTCGTTTTTCTTTCCCGCCTTTTTACTCCTGCTCAGAAAGGTCATCAAGACCTTAGGTTCATTAAGTTTGGGAATTCAACCTTTATACTGTTGCTTTTCGCTCATTCTGACACACACACACACACACACATATTCTCTCACACCCACCCACACACATTTTATTTTGCATTTTCTTTTGTCACTCTCATATAGTGATTTTCCAAGCATAGCTTAGATGTGGCACAAGGCCGAAATTATGTGGCCCCCAGTGAAATTCGAACCCACTCTTGTCGTAATTGTTCTAGCGAGACAAGTTTGCTAACCATTACACCGCTTCGAGGTGCCCTCGTCTCTCTCTCTCTCTCTCTCTCTCTCTCTCTCTCTCTCTCTCTCTCTCTCTCTCTCTCTCCCTCCTCTTTCCTATATTTATCCTTCTTTCCCTCTTTCTTTCCTTCTCGCTAATTCCGTTACTACTCCCGCCCTCTCTCTCTCTCCCTCGCTCCCTCATATATATATCCACATTTTATATGTCTCCCTTTCTCGTCCTCTTTCTTATATTTATCCTTTCCTCTTTTTCTTTCCCATTTTCTTTCTTTCTTTCTTTCTTTCTTTCTTTCTTTCTTTCTTTCTTTCTCACTACTTCCGTTACTATTCCCGCTCTCTCTCTCTCTCTCTCTCTCTCTCTCTCTCTCTCTGTTCCTACTTACCGAGTTCCGATCATTTGCATTTTTTGAGAAAATGTTTTATCTGCCGACTTTCAGTTATTTTTTTTTAAATTGTTTTTCTTTTCGCTGATGCACAAAATAGAAAGCAAATCCTGACGAAAATGTCGCACCAAAATTTGTCTTCGAACGAAATGATTCTTCGTGACTTCATTGCACAATTCAGTCTCACAAAACAGAAATTATGTTTAGTTGTTTAATCAAAATAAAATTTGCTTGACTCTAAAAAAAAAAAAAAAAAATCAGAATAAATTGAAACCACACAAGATCTTTACTTTTTACAGATAAAAGCTGACGTTTCAAAGGAAACGGGAAAAGCACAGGCTCAGCCTGTAAATATGTTGCCTGTTTTATTAGTCAGAATAGTATAAACATAGTTGTTTTGAGCTCGAGCCAATGAAAAGGTTCTTATGTTTCAGAAAAGTCTCCAATACCGAATTCTTTGATAGACCAATTTAGGATGTAGATTTCCACCGTGCCCAATCGGCATGAATGTTGGTTAACACCACATCAAAGAACGAATCGAAAGTTCGGGTAGCTTGTTAAACTTCCCCCTCCTTGATTTCGCAAGCACCAATACAAATATATATAAACGAGAAGGTTTCATGATAGCTGACACCAAGCAATTAAAAGCTATATCTAGTAATTAACATTCAATAGGACCAGCAAGTCATTAAAAGCTCCCTTTCATATGGACTTGTATGTATGTATGGTTCATGAAGATGTTAATTATCGTTGACATAGTTGCGGTGCCAGTGATCGGTGTTCAATCCTTTGAAAAGGAAAACTATCGCCTCTCATTTGTTTTCACCGATTTGACCTTGTTTTTAGATTCATAAATATCATGAGAGAATTGAAGGTTGCATGCGTAGATGAGGAGGACGCGAGGACAGGTGGTTCGTTTCCCTGAGCAACAGATTGTTCGATTTGGTTGCCCGGGATAGCAGGTAGGCTGACATCTAACATCAACCAAATATCAGAGAGCACATTATTATGGTAGCACCGAAGGTGAAAAAAAAACGTTTTATTGATTTCCGTCCAATGTTTTGGCAGTATAGGTGACGTGACAAGATTCAATCTTAAATCGAAATCCTAAAGTCTGTTATTGTTGGCACGAAACTTCATGATGGAACCTCAGATCCAGAAACCGATTCCGACTTAAAGAACCTAAAGAGAATATATATATATATATATATATATATATATATATATATATATATATATATATATATATATATATGTATGTATTTAGAAGAGTTCACTTCTTGATGTAAGCTATGAAAACCGACGTGACACTCATACACACACTTTTACAGTATTTCAACCTCTTCTTTAAATACAAAGTGCGTTTATTTTATGCCCTCACATTATGAAAACTAGATGTTTCTGGGGTGGGCTCCCTCTACTCAAAAAGGAATATTGCGACTACACCAGTCTTGTAAGTGATGAATTATTTCCCAAAGACGAAATGTTTCTCGCTTCCCGCTATCCAATCGCTATTTTCTTGGTAGATTTTCCGGCGAACGAACTCCATTCCTTGATTCTACCTGTTCTCGACCTTCAAAGTTTGAACTCTAACATCCTACCAAGGAGACTAAAGCTGAAGGCTTATCCTCCTTCCGTTCGTATTCCTTTTCACTCGTACAGCTTCTTCCCCAGAACTGTTGGAATAGGAAACAAACTTTCGAACCCCCATTCAAGTCGAGGGTCTACAATTATCTATCCTATAAAACCTCAGATTATGCAAATCTTGCTTCCTCCCTATTATGCTCCTACAACATCCGCATTTAGCAACTCTCGACATTGAATGGATCTTGTATTGGGTGAACAATAGTAAAATCAAAAAAAGAATAATGCGTGTTGGGAGTACATCAAGAATTTAGTTATTATTGAGGTAAGTCGGAAAACGTACTAGTAAAAAAAACGCAATGATCAAAGCAAAACAATGATGATTACATTAGACAAAAAAAAAACTAATATCATTAGTTCATGTTAGAATACCAAACAACACTTAAAGAGACATTGCCGTGGATATCAAAGATTTTTAAACAATTCAAATGTAGTTAATTACGAATAGTTACTTATCACATCAAATAAAAAAAATGACTTACAATAACTTAGACCAATCATATTTCTAAGAAATTTAGTTAAGCATTCAATCTCTTTACGCAATTTGCTTGAGTGCTCGTAATTAACCTGATGACATTTTCTAGCAAATAAAATGTTAAATAATTCACCCTGGCGGAAATTAATAAAAATCTTTTAATGTCAATTTCGTTTCTAAAAATAAATAATCGCTTTGAGCGTTTCATTATTCAATTCCTCTTCTTCGTTCCTGAAAAGAAGGTTGCTTGCTTATTTTCACAAACATTAAAAAGACCAAGTCAAATTACAACATGCAGACGTCTTTATATTTATCAATTAACCAATCATATAACCGAGTTACTGCGTAATTATCTACATGTAAATCAGCTAATTAGACGTCGTTTAATTTAGCTTTTAATTACAACTCTCCTAAAAATATTCAGCATATATCATGGGTCACACATTATAACATTTCATAACCTCATTATATATATATATATATGTGTGTGTGCGTGTGTGTGTGTATTTCTTCCAAAGAATTCATGAATTTATTTCTAATCCGGTATTTTTATTAATTCAAACGTTATTAGAGTAGACTCATATTCTAAATAGACACGAGTGCCCACTCAAATAATTTAAGTAATTATATATATATGTGTGTGTGTGTATGTGTGTGTGTGTAAAACGAGAACAAATAAAATCCAATTTCGACGTTCGTAATATTCAATTTAAAAGAGGGCTCAATACAAAAGTAGAGCAATATTCTTTATTTTAGGATATTACATCAAAAACAGGTAATAAAAATGCTACGCAAATGCTATCATGTTTCGATGCGTATTAACACATCTCATCCGGCGTTAGTAAATAACTGGTAAAGTATATATATATATATATATATATATATATATATATATATATATATATATATATATATATATATAAAGTGAGATACAGACAAACAGAGAAAATGCAGGTTTGGTTAAAGAACAACGCGTATTTTTTTTCTATATTTCGGACCATTTTTGTAAAAGTTTATAATTTGTGTCCATACACACACACATACACACACACACACACACACATACACACACACACACACACACACACATATATATATATATATATATATATATATATATATATATATATATATATATATATAAAATAATATATATATATACAATAATATATATACATAGGCCGCAATAATTTATTCAAAGAAGTTTTATTAAACTCGATTGACATAGTTTATCTTCTTAATCTTCTCAAATAGGCGATTGCACTCAGAATATAAATAGATTTTTCAGGTTTGCATGTTTTTATGTTGTCACATAATAGATTAAATTTATCGCAAAACTGTTCAAGAGTCATAATGTTTTTCTTCGATTTTCTCGACCATCTTTAGTTATTATCAGGAACCTTAACATCATTGTCCATAAAAAAAATATTTATTGGCCTTATTTTGGCTTTCCCACAGACAAGTGTAAATTTTCAGCATTAAATGCTAAAAAATTTTTAATTATTATTTTTCCTTTTTCTATTTTAATTTTTTGAAGCTCTACTCAAATAAGTGACTGAATCTAACAATGCAAAAGCTATTTTTCCTTTATTTTATTGCCCTTAAGATTTTGGCCATCCTCATGCATACATACATGCACACACACAATTATATATATATATATATATATATATATATATATATATATATATATATATAAAATAAAAAGGATTAAACACTAATACTCCATGGTCATAATTTATTCCATTGGAATCGTAAATACGAGACAATTCATCAGACCTACAAATTCAAAAAGAAAACAGAAAAAACAACTCCGGAAATAAAAAAAAAAAGAATTTAGAGAGAGTGTAAGACGAATGTTAGAGCTAAAGAGAGGGGTAACAGACGAGAGAAGGTGGGAGATTAAAACTTAACAGAGAGAAGTTTTAAAGAGGGGAGTCAAAGACGGTTTAAGTAAGAGAAATATGAATGTTGTCGGATGTCTAATACATTAAAGATATAACCGGAAAGGATACATTTTGTGGTGACATACACATACAATAGACGATCTAAAGATCAGAAGAAGAGGGAGGGAGAGGAAAAGAAAAGAAAAAGGGGTGGGGGAGAGAGATGGGGCGGGGGAAACTATCCTCTTGGAATTTTTTTATCCCAAAAAATATATATGTATGTGTATGCATGTATTTATATATATTTATATATTTTGCATATGTATGTGTATATTTACCGCTAATATTATCTATCTATCTATCTATCTATATATATATATATATATATATATATATATAAATGGTGGCACTCGTTTAGAAAAACCTTGGATAGCTCAACTTGCAGTAGAACAAATCGGTACCCGAGGAAAATGGGGAATAAAAAAAGAAAGAACCAAGAACATTAAAACAAGGTTAAAATAATCGTCCAGTGTTTAAGCTGCAAGACCGGCTTTGCCCTGAAGATACGTTTAGGTGAAACCTAGGTAGTTTTGCCTGGCTCCTTAGGATTATCTTTTATATATATATATATATATATATATATATATATATATATATATATATATATATATATATATATATACACTTGCATTGTTTGCTTTGTTTTCTTCTTCAAGTAAATTTTCTCCTGTTTGAATTTCTTTTATTTTCTCTCTCTCTCTCTCTCTCTCTCTCTATATATATATATATATATATATATATATATATATATATATATATATATATATATATTAACGATTCCCCCACTTCCCTGTTCTTAATACTCTTGATTCGTCCACAGAGTGAGAACCATGAAACTGAGCTCTCGCCTGTCTAAATCGGATCTCTTCAACACCGGAAGTCCACATTATTACATCCCCTTGCGCACAATCTTTATAGATAAAAATCGATAATGCTGTCGAACTACCAATAATTTTTCAATTCCTCTTCCTAAATCTGCACCTGCTTAAGGTCGACTGAAATGTTCAGGTTTTGGACATCCTGGGCCACTTTTTGACCTTTACCCATGAATCGCTGAACGCTTTCTAGGCAGTAATCCAATTTAGAATTTTACAAGTATCAGATTGTCAGTGAAAAACATTTTATGCTCTGATTAAAAATAGTTCAATATTACGACATATTATCAAAATATCAAGACAATTTAAATCGGAGTAGATAAGTTCGACTATTGTCTGGTTTACACTCTTCCCCGGTCTTTTGAACAGGTGTACAGGTTTATCCGTTGTTTTCTCTTTAGTATTAGGTTTCCGATTTCTTCTAATCTCTTCTTCTTATTCTCTTTCACTCTTAATAACTTCTTGCATCTTAGTGGCATTATCGCCTTGATTGGGGAGTATTGTTAAAAAAGTATTCCATCGAGACTGAAATCTTGTCAGCAGCTTCTTGCAAAAATCTATAAATGAGAAAGAATTTTTATCTCAAGAGAACAGTCGTATGAAACTTTATACTCAGAAAAATCAAGTTTTATGTGGGATCCATGGATATTCGCCCATGAGTGACAATCATGAAATTTGGAATCAAAAAAAATACTGCATGATTTTAAAACATTTTTGAGTCTTTGACATTGATTTACATGAATCGAGCACCTGAAGAATAAACCTTACAATGGAGTTCCTCCGCTCTATCACTATTTATAAATGTCAAAAACTTTCTGACTTTGCTTATACTAATATTATCATAATGATAATATTATAATAATGATAATTTATCAAAATGATTATTATTATTATTATAATTATTATTATTAATTTCCTTTGATTTTTGATGTGTACTCTTTCTTTCCGGGTCCCGCCCAAGGACCTAAGGTTAGAAATGGCATCATGACATTTTCCACTGACAAAAAGAAAAGAAAAAAAAACACGCATATTTTACATAGCTAAAGCACTTCGTAAGGTGTGGGCTGTACTTGTGAGAACAATTTTTTTTGTATTTCTTTAAGGCATGGGCTTCCAGGAATCCCTTCAATTAATCTACTGGAATCTTTTCCAACAAATCCGAGGGCTCCAACTACAACAGGGATTGTTGATGTTCCCATATGCCACATTTTTTAGATTTCAAGGTCCTTGTATTTTGACAGCTTTTTGAAGATACATTGCAGTCTGCAAGGACTGCCATATCAATAAGGAGGCAATTTTTTGTTTGCGCTCTCTAATAACAATGTCTGGGCGATTAGCTTTGATTGTTTTGTATGTGTGGATTGTGTAGTCCCATAAAATTGTTACAGGCGTCAGCCGAGCAGGTATAAAAAGCCCTTATCACAAAATAGAATTACTGTCTGAAGGTAGTGCAAACTACTACCATTTGTAGTGGTCGGAATAAAATGCTCTACCATTTTGGCATAGAGCACTCTTTTTTCCGGTTCAACTGGTTAGTTAGCAAACTCTTTTCGGAGTTGTTTTCTCACTACACACGCGCATTTGCTTAGTCGATTTCATAAAGATTCTTTTTCTTTTCGCTACTTTTGTTATTAGATTTCGAACTCGGAACCCGGAGTTGTATCGTAATGGTCCATGTTCGATTCTCCGTAGTGGATGCACACCTGCTGATGAGTCCCAAATTAGACGAAATGGCTGTCCAGTACTTTCTGCATTCTGTTGAGGATTCTTCTAGACTCGATGAAATACTATAAATGATTATTCTCATCCCCCAATATTTCTATATAAGTACAGGGTTGGTATACGTGGGATAAAATTCTAATAACCAAAACACTATTCTTAAAAGAGTACTCAATACCAAGAAGAGCAAATAATATTTATACAAAATTTATAACATACTAGCAGTATAACCGATCTTCGACCGTGTCAGCTCACCTAAAAACCAATATTAGTAACAACATTTGAGTGCAACTGAGGCACATCCCCAAATCGGGGGTCAACAATTTGAATGGGGAGTGGTCCTGAAAAGGGAATTGTATAATAATAAATAATATTATTGTAATAATTTAAACTATTTATTTTTATTAAAGTTTTTATGAAAGATACATATCTAAGAACAGATAGTAAATGGTAATACCTTGCTGAGAGTTACAACGGACAGGAAGTAGTGGAGAGCCATTGTCACCATCAATTTGAACTCAAAACCCGAAATAAAGAATTATCTATCAAACAAAAAAAATTAATCGAAATCGGATAAAAACTGTGGAAATGCATGAACAACAGCCAATAACACACATCCACACGCACATTTTTAAAATTATAGATATAGATGCATGCTGTAAAATTACTTCAAATTTTATATTATATATTTTATTTTTTTATTAGATTTTATAACATGCACATGTTATAAATTTGGCAATATATATATATATATATATAGTTGTATATGATAAAAGTAACAGAGCATAATTTGTCCTTCTGTTTCTCTTCGCCTGACAAGCTAGACTGGACATTCGGGTAGAGTGACCAAAATGGCCGCCTTTATACACGACGGATTGAATGTTCTACGTCTTCTGACTGGTTAACCTTCTATTGGTGGACTATAAAGGGAGTTAAGTCATTTTGACTGGCTCACTAGTTACATGATATACACAAAAACTGTAACAACTACGGTTAAGCTTGTTATTTAATCTTTCTTGTGTTCGAACAAGAGCTTTCTTTTTTGGACAAAGGGTGTGTAAAAACTGTCCAAATGTTTTATATTTCTGAGCGCTTTCGGCTATACATTTAGCCATTATCAAGGATGATTCGATTTTTCAGCTTAATTGAGTGTGTGCGTTCTGTGTAACTAGGTAATCAAGAATATCAAGAAATTATATAACGGTAACTCTCTTGGAGAACTTTTGAGCTTTAGATTTACTGGGAGTATAATATAATCTTGACTTCTGTACAAAAGATTATATAGAAGACAAATGACTGCATAAAAGACAATTTTGTGAATATTTAATGACCCAAGAAAGAAATTAACATCGGTAACGTAGAATAGAATGCAAATAACTCTTCCGTTCTCACACCCACACGCTCACTCAACCAATTCCAGGTAGATGTTGCTCGAAGCATCTCCAGATATCGGGTTCTTCTGCTAGAGAGATTGCTCGGTCAAATGCATAGCATACACGAGTCTCGTCTGGGGAGGTTGACACACCCGACCCCCTTATTACGAGGTCTACTAGGAATTATTCACCGGTCCTCCGAGCTCAGAAAACCCATGTTTAACCGGCCTTGTGGCACATCCTGCTCTTTGGGGAGTTCGGGTAAATGTTTTACAACTGGTATTCCCCAGCAATCACCATCTGAGTATTGGTCGGGTTCAACATTACTTAACTTCGGTGATCAAATAAAAACCGATATATCAACGTGATATACGAATATCTACTTATAACCATATTGACCAAATATTTGGAACACGTTGTCGTCATGCTAACATTCAGTGTACACTCACTTCAATGGGGAGGTTTAAATGCATTATTTTCATGTCTATTCTGCTTGTTTATTCCTAAATGGTATTTAACAATCTACTGGATGGAAAATTGTAAACTAAACTAAAGCAAAGTGAATGAAGAAATAGGAATACTTTGAACCTGGACTTCCAAACGAAAACTCACGCACATTAACCTAAAAATTCAGATCAGATTCGACAGAGAGGTCTTGGTCTGCAATGGCGTTGTCTTCAAATAACACCTGCTTTTCATACTGATCGATTTTCAAGAAGCACCTTCGAACTATTAACAAATTTATGGATTTTTTTTAAGCTTTCAGTGGATTTTTCCTTTGGCCTGAAGCAAATCTCTGTCTCCAGGTCAATTTTACTTGTTCAATCAGTGCGAATCTATCTCCTTGTAACTCAACAACGTATTTCGAAGGAGAGTTGTTCATACAGAAACTGTTTCTATGGATTTCGCTCTAAAGTATTAACACAAAATAAGGAATGTCGATCAAGCAAATATTCCACCATATTCTATGTTTCTCTTGTTATATTTTAGACAGATTTTTTTCAATTTCTCAGCCATAAGTAAACCTATCAGAGCAAAGAAACAATTGTTATTAACTCCGAAAAGCTGGAAATATTCTTGCTTTCTGATTTACGGTCGGTTAGTTCCGAGAAAAGGAAGCAGTTTTTATCAGCCATATTTGATGCGTGTTTAAGTCTGGAAATCCAGTATTGAATTTTTCCTCTCCATGGATTTTTCTCGCTATCATTTAATCCTTTCATGTTTATGTATGGATTGATTCCAAGGATGTTTAATGGGTAATCAAGTGAAACTTTTCTTTCTACTGATTTGTGTCTGTCTCTTTCGAACTTCGAACCTTTTTTTCCGTCATTAAGATGCAAAGAAGATTCTCAAATTTTAACAGTTTTGTCTGAAGTGAGAAAAAAAAGTCAACATTTTATCGTTTTTTCTTTCTTTAAGACTTTTTGTTGGCAGTGAAGATCAAAACGATATCGTTACGCTCGACATTTATTATGAACTGTAATAATATCTAATCAGGTCTAAGGCTAGATTTTTTTTTTAAAAAGTCCCTCCTCACTTAGAAGTCTTTCACAATATAATCTTTTCCCTTCCTCATTTAGCCCTTTGCATCTAAGCTAAGCTCAGTAAATATCTTTAATTATTTTTAATGAATTTGTTATAATAAGCTCAAGATAAGCCCCGAGAACAACTAGATGTAGAGTGTTAATGTTGTGACCAAGTAAATGTTTTTTTTTTTAAGCGTTTCACCCCAAGCAAGGCGGGAAGCCACTAGCAGGCAAGGGATTACAGGGAGTTAGAGCAAGTAGGAGTAATAGAGGAAAGGATAGGGGATAAATCAGGGCATCTGGAGATGTCGATTGACGTTACATTTGAATAGTTGGAGATTATAGCTATCAGAGAAACAGGAAGAGGGGAGAGAGTTCCACAGGTGAGAGGTGCGAGACATGAAGCTATTAGAGTAGAAGAGACGGTTACATTTAACAGCTTCGACAGTGAAAGGGTGTGAGCGAGATGCCAGCCTAGTAGAACGCTTAAATTCATGAAGTTTGGGAACCAGCGAAAAGCAGCTCATCGGAGCAATTGCCATGGAAATATGTGAAAAAGACAGAGTGAGAAATAACAAAGGATGTGTTACAGATATAACTTATATTAAATAGCAAGTACAACAGAAGAGTATTACACGACTAGTGAGTGTGTGTCGGTTGACCCAGCATTCAATCTATTCGACTGTTATATTTACCAGCCTCCCCACGAGGTAGGATGTGGTACAAAGCCGAGTTTAATGTAGGGCAATCCGTGTAAAACAGGGTCGGGTAGATGTTTCTCGAGACGAGACTCTGCCCTTCGACATAGCCTCGTCTAGGGATCCTCTCTGCCCGGAGGGAGAGAATTTGACCAGCACAGCTGTAACATATCTATTTGTCTGTTAATATTTAACAGCCCCCCACCCCCACTGCCACGAGAGGTGTATGTGGCACAAGGCCGGGTTTACCGTGTGTTCTCCGAGCCCGTAGGCCCGGCCAAAATTATTCCCTTAGAACCCGCATAAACGGGTTCAGGACCTGTCTACCTCCCTGGACGAAACTTTGCCATTCGGCAAAGCCTCGTCCGAGTTCCTCTCTGCCGAGGCAGTGTGTTCGACAATTGAACAATCTATTCAACAGTTATATTTAACGGCCCCCCTCCACGAGGGATGTATGTGGCATAAGGCCGAGTTTACCGTCGGTTCTCTGTTCGACTGTTCCCCCAAGGCCTTCTCTTCTACTAATTTCATAGTAGGCGGAAGAGTCCAACATAAACTCTTTAGAGGGAGGACACCACAACAGTTAGTATCACCATATTGTCAAAATGGCGATGATAAATGAAATGCTTGATATGAATGAATGGTAAGAAGAGAATAGATAAAAATTGACCCTTGGCTGTCTGGGTGGAACTTTCTCGTTATATTTGGGATATGGGGGAAATGAGGGTGATTCGACTCTCTGGAAGTAGTATGGGCGTATCATAATTGTAAAGGTCTGAACTAGCGGAAGTAAAAACGGGCGCGTCTGAATATTTTCCAAGTAAATAGAAATAGAATAGCAATAGGTTTACGACTGTGAAAAAGAGACTATCAGAAATATATTCTGTCCAAATAGCACCAAATGAACTAACTATGTTATCTATTTTTAGAAGATCAGAGTAAGCTTGGTCGACCAGATAGGGAAGAGCTAACAACTATTTTGTACAATAATGGCGGAACTAAGTCAGGTACTTCTAAATAGAAATAATTATAACGATTTCATCAAGCGATACGTTGAAATGACTTCTTCATCGGCACGTAAGTAAACGATATGGGTAGGTATTGCTGTTACCCGTCCGTTTATCCGAACCCTACAATTTGGAATATCGAATGTTCAAATCAATTGCCTTTCACTTGGGTTGAACCACACCACCTACCGTCTATCGATCTACAAAGTCTTCTCGAATAATTTCCGGTTCCTTACCAGTAAACCCATTGAAAAGAAGTGTTGTAGATACATGGCGAACTGCAAACACGTAGAAATGAACAAAATCTAACCAGACACACGAATATTCGATTAACGCACATCGAATAGAAACACATAAAAAATTCCATGACACAAGAAGTTTTATTGATACACGATGACTTTTGTGAATAGTATAAGTAGTTGACTCAAACTATTTTGAAATCTGGGCACCACACACACACACACACACACACACACACACACACACACACACATATATAGTCATCTATAGAAATACTGTTTCGCTGTATCACAGCTCATCAGTGTGGCTAGACATTCGATATCTTCAGGGCGGGATTGAATATATATATATCGTGTACTCTCCCGTCGTTGATCGACGCGAGCTGTTAACCGGGAACCCTTTTATGACGTATGAGGGTCAGGCACCTTAGTTCCTAGAAACTGACAGCCAGACTATTTGCACATATCTTTTGATTATAGTGGTGAAGGCTTGTGCAGAACCCGCCACACTACGTGCCACAAGGTCCCCAAACGACCCTCCGCTGGTTTTGAATTCAAAGTTGTCCTTCTCCTAGACCAGTTAACATACAAGACTATAGATCTCAGTCTGTCTTGCTATTTACCCATAGCTGCAGGGAGAAGAAGAGGATTCATGCCTAAGGATATTAGAACGTGAGTGAGTGTAATGGATTCGACTGGAATTCGAAATCGGCTCTCCGATTCCTCAATCCGAGCCGTTATTCATTACTCTACTGTTCCTCCACACACACACACACACACACACACATTCTCTCTCTCTCTCTCTCTCTATATATATATATATATATATATATATATATATAGAGAGAGAGAGAGAGAGAGAGAAAGAGAGAGAGAGAGGGCAGGAAAGAGAGACATAAACATTCGAAATATGAAAATCAACATTGCATAGTAATTTTAGGTTCATGCCTTAAGCGATGAACAGACCACGTGTTATTCATCTATATGAAGGTTTCTCACTATATTCATGGGTGTAGCATATACATTACCCATTATTCATTTTATATATAAGATATAAAAAGTTTAGCTTTTGGTTAATGAATGTCTACAGGTTGATTGTAAGATTAATTAACAAATAATTTTACAGATATTTACAATTCAAAATGACCACCCATTGCTATTCTCTTCTCAATTCAAGTACATGTCCTCTACACCGTATATGATACGTGAAACATCACAAGCCGATATGGGCTTACATCAAAGTACATAGGATTACTCTCAGGACATGATAATGGACAAATTGATTTATCAAAAACTCCACAGAAATGTCTCTTACACCGTAAGTCAAATCGGCCGTGTGTGCAGGGGATCCGTCTTCAGTGAAGACATGGCGACTTCCAAATATGGCTGGTAACCGGGGTAACAAATCTCTTTTCAGCATGTGCTGATAATCTCTGCTATTCGCTTTCAATCTTCTTTTAATGATTCCCAAGGGCGAATTCGAACTATCAGAACCAATGGATAAGATGTATGATTTAAGGCCCAGGTTGTCATGCATGGCTAATGTGATGGTCCACTTTCAGCTTAGCAGCTGTCTTATACTTGAATGTGTCCTTTGTAATTATGGTCTTAAAGGCATCGTCGCTGCCCCAACGTTCTGAATGTGATTGTCCATCTACTGGGTGTGGCATTATTCATTTGGTCATGAGATGTTTTAGGTTTTAGTTAATGAAAGTTTAATGGCTGATTACTGACAATATTTTACATATATTTACAATTCAATATGGCCACCCTTTGTTTTAACCATAGCACTTAATCTTCTCTCAATGAAAGTGCATGTCTTCAGCAACTCACCACTCAAATTATACCATGATATCATAAGAGTAGGTACCTCCAATAATTACCTTAGGTATACGAATTTTTGGAGGTACCTACATAAGAGTTTCTTTCAGGTCTGATACACTCGAGTATGTGATATGTGAAACATATCTCTCCAGTATAAACCATATCACAAAATTCATAGGATTAATGTCAGGTCTTAATGGAGACTTGTTAAAAATCCATGGAAATGACTCTTGCACCATTTCTGCATCAAATTGGCTTTTTGCTGAAGAGCTGTCTTGATTGCAAACATAGCAACTTCCAAACATGGCTGACAGCCGGGGAAACATATCTCTCTCCAATATAGGCCATATCACAAAATTCAAAGTATTAATGTTAGGTCTTAATGGAGGCTTGTTGAAAATCCATGGAAATGACTCTTGCACCATTTCTGCATCAAATTGGCTTTTTGTGGAAGAGCTGTCTTGATTGCAGACATAGCAACTTCCAAACATCGCTGACAGTCGGAGGAACAAGTCTCTCTCCAACATTTGCTGGTAAGCTGTTTTATTCAAGTTCACTCCTCCTTCAATGAAGACCAAGGTCAATTTTGGAGCATCAGAAGCAACAGCAGCACAAACCATGACACCAATTGGATTTTGTTGCTTGAAATGTGTTCTGACACCTTCAAGAATGTTTCCTGATGAATTGGCATAAACTCTATCATTCTGGTAGTTGATCACAGCTTCCACAGTGAAAAAACTTTTCGTCCGACCAATCGTTGTATTTTTGCAGCATTTTCTTCTCTCTTCCAAACCGTTTTTGCTTTGAGGCACTTGAGAACATCTATCTTCATTTTATGGTTTTAGCTCTAAATCCGCTTTCACAATACTCCTTAGGGGCCCATCCGAAATTTTTTTGCCATCTTCCTCAATGACTCTCCTGGCACGAACTGAACCCTTTCTTCCTGGAACTGGATGTTCTTGTTTGCTCTTCTTGAAACCTCTTTTTTATGCATTAGAAACATTTTTCTCCAAACATTCAAATCTTTTATCACTTCACAAGTCTTACCACTATCCATTTTCAATGCTACAATTTCACCACATTCTGTTTAAGCTGCCATATTTAATTAAACTCTGAACCCGTCCTAGGTATGGCGGTAAACTACATCCAACAGCAAGACCTCTGATCAGGAGGTTTTGAGGAGCGTGGAACCACCTAATTGCTGGTGTTCCCAGGTTCACCCTGATTCCGGGTGGTAGCACCTGTTAGGGTTCCAGCTATGGGCAAATAGTTGATACCCAAACTTGGGTCAAATACTATGAAAGTGTAAAAATAGGTTTCAAAACCAGAAATATTTTATAAAAGTATTATTACCAGCAATACATTTTAGAAAAAGATACTACCAGCCATATATTTTTTGAAAAAAAAAATTACCAGCAATAAAATTTTTGTTGGCATTAAATAACCCATTGTGGTTGATATACCGTAAAGCATTAAATAACCCATTGAGGTTGATATACCGTAAAACAAACCAAACCACCAAATTAATTAAACTCTAAACAATGAAGAAAATATTTTCTGGGAGCCTTATGCAATATTTAAAACTATTTTTAGCAATAGGTATGGTTCAATTTATGTTTAAATAATGATTAAGTATATATGCCGTATCCAATGTAGTCTACTAGCAGCTTATATAAAAGGGGGAAATCAGAAAACGAAATTTTCCCATTTTGTTTACAGACTATTCATACTCCTTAAGGTTTGCTTAATTTTATAAATTTATATTGATTTATTATTTTATTTTTCGCAGATTTTATTCATAAAAAAACTTGGTTTGAAAGAAAGTTTATTAGGTTCAAGCTATGAAATATAATTTATGATGTGGCATGTGAATATTCTCTAGTCTGACATAGGGTCACGAATATTGAGCACAAAAATGAACCAAGTTCGCTTCACTGATGAATCGTTTTATATGTTGACGGTATTAAGCATTAACGTCTTCATATATATATATATATATATATATATATATATATATATATATATATATATGGATTCCACGTGTGTGTGTGTGTAAAAGAAAACTTTTGCTAATTTGATAACGAAACAATCAAGGATGGATAACCTTGAGACGGAAGGAAAGAAAATGGACATCCAGGCAAGCGTAATGACGCGACGCTCCATCTTTGTTTTTCGGTTGTTAAGATCTGATATTTTGTTTCGATAAATGTCAATCTTTAATCGACGAGAAAATTGTGAGAAGTTCCAAGTTTCAAGAAGGCAAAGAACACGAGAACTAACAAAAAAAATGAAAGAAAAAATAGAAGGACAATACTTAACTTGTGCGTTTGTGAAGGCAACATGAACCGTTCGTCTGAACCCTGACCTTGGATGACGTCAACGTATTTTCGCTTTTCTTTTCGTGTATTTGATTTAGTTCGTATTTATTTGTGTGAGGGTTAATAAAGGGAGAGAGAGAGAAAGAGAATGAGTGTGTGGGGACGTATACAAAGTTTAAAGCAAATATGACGGGGAATAGTTGAAGAAAAGCAGAATGAATTGAAATTTAATGTCACGTATACCGAAAATGAGTAGGCGAGTAACAATTCGCCAACATATACGAAATACGTGACTGGATATGACTAAGTATTTAAACAAAAACCTACAACTGATACCAAAGGGTCACTTTAGTCTCCATATATATACAGGGTGCGATGGGTAAATTATGACCATTTTATATTTTTAATTTCGCGCATGCGCGTTGTTTGTTTTTGATTTTGTCGACTGCAGAGTGTAGTAGGGTCAGTTGGGTCCCATCTACGAGAAAAAGGAACACCCTTAAAATAATCACCCCACCAGAAATTTGGAAGCGTGTTTGGACAGTGGAGAGGATTCGGAAAGAGTTGGATGAGTCTAATGGTGATTGAGAAGGTGTTTTGACGTTATGCCTCCATTCATCTTCCCCTAGGTCAAGAGGGTGGCTGCTGGAAGACCCTAGGACTCTGCACCATGCCACGCAAGCAGAAGAATGCAACCATGGCTGTCAGACAATTTCTGCGACCACATCACCATTTACATCTGTCCGCCTAATTTCACAGACTGCAACCCCCTTGATTATCATGTGTGGGGCGCAGTTGAGCGAGAGACCAACAAAACTCCTTGTAACACCAAAGATGAATTGAAGGCAAGGATTATGACAGCAGTCCAACAAACAAAGAAAACGTGCAGGAGATTCCGAAGTCGTCCGGATGCTGTGGTTGTAGCCAATGGGGATTTATTGAATAAATTTACTCTTTAGTATTTCAATATATTTTTGTGTAATTTTGGTCACTATATCTGTTAAAATGAGATGTCAGTGTTATTTTCATTTTGGCGTCATTTAGACGACAATTTTTCCATCGCACTGTGTGTGTGTGTGTGTGTGTGTGTTGATAAGAATCAACACTGCATGGTGAATGTCTTTTTAAATATTCAATGCGATGAAGATATCATTGAAGTGTGAACTGACAATTACCTAGCTGTGTTGATTCCTGTATCCATATTGTCCATATCTATGAATGCCGTTTCTCCAATTTTGAGCGTTCCTTCTCTATAAATATAATATATTTAAAACAATCTATCTATCTCAGTCCTTTTCACATCTATCTATCTATCTATCAATCTATCTATCTATCTATCTATCGCAGTCATTTTCATATCTATCTATATATCTATCTGTCTTTCTATCCCAGTTTTTTTCATATCTGTCTATCTCAGTCATTTTCATATCTATCTAAAAGCGAAAGCGTAACTTGTGACTAGTCAAGTAGTCTTAGCCACCTCTCATTACCTGATATTAGGTTGGTGCAAAAAAAAATCACGTTTTTTGACGTTAAAAAATACGTCAAAAAACGTGATTATTTTTGCACCAACCTAATATTTAGAACAACTACTCAACTAGTATCTGTCTATATTTCTGAGATGAGGTATTATGTACGCTATTTACATTGCTCAAACTATCATCCTCATCTTTGTTGCTATGCCCATCACAACGTTTCAGCCGTTGTACGCTCCGGCCTTCTTCATGTGGTTGGAATGTCGAACTGAACCCTTTATTTCGCTCGCTGGAATAGACTGTTCTAATTCCATATGTCATGTCTAATTGATGTCAGTTATCTCCTGTTAATTCCCCCATAAGTGACATAACTGATAACTGACATCCATTAGGCGTGGCACGTGGAACTAGAACAGTATACCCCAGCGAGCGAAATAAAGGGTTCATTTCGACATTCCAACCACCTGAAGAAGACCAGAGCATACAACAACCGAAACGTTTTGATAAATATGGCAACAAAGATGAGGATGATAGTCTGAACAATGTAAATAGTGAACTACTCAACTACTCTTCTTCTTCGTCGTCATCGTCTTCTTCTTCTTCTTCTTCTTCTTCTTCTTTTTCTTCTTCTTCTTTTTCTTCTTCTTCATTGCCATATTCACAACGTTTCGGCCTTTGTATGCTCCGCCCTCAAAGTGGGCGAAATAAAGGGTACGGTTCGAAATTCCAATCACCTGAAGAAAGTCGGAGTTTACAACAGCCAAAACGTTGTGAATATGGCAATGAAGATGAGGATAAAATCCGAAAAGCCGTTCCAAAATACTTTTAAGGCACAAAGTTGTCTGCTTGCATTTCTTGGCAGGCGCCATCAACAATATTACTGTTATTTTCGATTAATATTCAGAGCATTGATTAATATTATTGATTGATTATTGCGTTATCATTCTACAGTAATTGCTAACATGTCGGACACCAAAATTAGAGCTAAACGCTTTTTTCAGCGGGGAATGTTCAGGTTTTTTTTACTAAATACCAGTTAAGTATTGGTCTACAGAAAACATTAGCTTCGTATGCATTAGTCAGTTATGTGCCATACGTGATACACGCTTAGGGTATCATGTATATTTCGATATATGACTGATGAGGCAGATTTTTTTCCCGCACTAGTTTACCCTTTCTTTCTGCGGTAGACTAGTTACCATCCAAGGCTATAGAACCCGGTCTGTCCTGCTATTTACCCATAGCTAGGGGAAGAAGAAGATTCAGACCTTTCCCAAAGGTATTAGAACGTAAGTGAATGTAATGGATTTAACTGGAATTCGAACTCGGCTCTACGATTCGTCAATCCGAGCCGCTATAAAACAATTTTAAGAATCCTTTCTATGCGATCTAAAGTTTTTTCCTTCTTGTTCAGAAGTTATTTGGGGGTTGCCGATTAAAATATTTTACGATATGTACTCAAAAGAGAACACGAGAAAAAATAGAATCATGAGAGATGAACCCATAAAGAAACATTTCACCAAGATTTTCGCCTCAACGATCTACTTTTTAAAACTATGGATGCGCATTTCGTCACATATCAATTTTTTTTTATCCTTTTGAAGCGTTTCACGCGAAGAAAGGTGATAGATGTGTATCAACGTGCGAAATGGCGAATAAAATTATTTAGACCAATGTCTGACGAAATCAGACTCATAGGTGCAATTCGCACTTTCTTTTAAGTCAGTCATCGATTGGACATCAACATCACATGGTCTTGGGCTGTTTGCAGTTTGCCATTAAAACGTCACTGGTCGATTTTATCTGGCTGGTCGTCAATACTTGGCTGATGTAGCCAACTTGGCGCTTGACGAGCTGGAAGCCTTTAGCAAAACTAAACAGGAATTATTTTAAAACATGCATCTACTTCTAAGACTCTGTTCTTCATGTATCGCATACAAAATACCCCCTCTCTCTCTCTTTCCTTCTTTCTCTCTCTCTCTATCGCACTCTTTCCGTATACTCACACATACGCACACACACACACACACATATATATATATATATATATATATATATAGTGTATAGGCACAGCAATCATCATTCAAACAAATATTGTTAAATATAACAGAAAACGAAATTCTATTATGTTTTATCTGGAGCCTTTCTAAGCGTCGTATAATGGTTTTATATATATTATAAATAAACAAATATTGTAATATTATAATAAAAAATATCCAAATGTTGAGCAATTTTTGTCTTTATTTTCTCGTGAAACTAAAACCATTATATGATGCTTGGAAAGAATCATGATAAAACATAATAGACATTCATTGTCGGTTATATTTAATATTTCATTGAATATATATATATATATAAAAAACAGTTCATTTTCTCCATCAAGACAATTTCTGTAGTTCACTGCTACCAGCAAGCAGAAAATTATTTTTCTCCTGATGATGGCCATGTTGGCCGAAACTAGTCGAGGAATCTAAATGAAATAATAATAAAAACGAAGGAATATTAATATACAACCAATTGTGTCAGAAGATTTTAATTTTTTAATATTTTTTATTGTTCAATATATATATATATATATATATATATATATATATATATATATCGCGCTTTTTGGCTTCTATATGACTGTTTCCCTTAACACGCAAATGAGTAGAGAAAGAGAGAAAAATAGAAAGAGAGAGAAAGATAGAGAGAAAGAGAGAGAACTAAAGTTTGTCGTAAACGTAATTATATACAACAGGATGCTGAAAGATTCGCAATCTAAAAAATTGAACCAAATGACCAGAATTTGGCATGAAGAAGAGAAAGAGAGAGAGATCAAAACAAATTATTTCAGATGTAATTTGTGAAAAACAAATGTTATAATTTCTTTTTCTCTATTGTTAACGTTTCGCTCTGTAAGAGCATAAATCGCAGTGCTAAACTTTGTCAACAAAATAATTTCTTTTAATATCTGTTTTACACAAATTCCCTTCACACACACACACACATATTTATGTTTGTATACATATATATATATATATATATATATATATATATATATATATATATATATATATATATATGCATGTATATAGGGCTGTTTCGTTGTCTTTCTTACCTTTGTTAAATATGGATTCATTGAAGGAATTGTCGGAAAGCCTGCGGTTAATCGATTTTGGTATCTGTTTGATTATAGAAGTCGGGTGATTGGAAGATGTATGTATATAAAGTGGTTTATCATTGGCTTTTCTGTATGGTTTTCTTAGGTTGAAGGTAACATCTAGAAAATCTACTTCGTTTAGGTTGAAGGTAATATCTAGAAAATCTATTTCGTTTAGGTTAGTTATTTATATCTATGTCGAATCCATTATTTTTGAAAATCTTTATTATTGCTTTTCTAGTTTTATGTGTCTTTGTTTGTTGCAATTCTTAAGATTATGAGACCGTCGTCCCTGTAGAGTCCTGTGTCATTTCTATCTATTATTTTGCTCAGTTCGTGAAGTAAGTATATACCTATGATTTCGCAGGTTGCACCGTCAAAGCTTCCCATTGTAGTGTCAAAGACCCCATCTTTCTGTAACCATGCTTCTTCATTGTGAAATAATAATGATTTACAGGAGTGTTTAATAATGTCGATTACGTTTGGTTTTATTTTTATATGTTCCTGGGCTGAGTTTATGGCCTTATCTAGCATGCGTTCTGTTATGGATGGGTAAAATTCTTTTATGTCTAATTGTAGGAATTGGTAATTTTGTTTGTTATTTATGGTGTGGAACCAGTCAGTAGTTGCTTTTGTGTTTTTCCACTGGTTTACTGCTAACTTCTTCCTAAGTTCAGAATTAATTCTTTCTAGACACAGCATTAATTTCGCACTATTTCCTCTTTTAATGGCGTGTTGAATTGTGAACTGACAAGAAAGAAGGCAAGAGATCGTATTGACCACGGTAAAAATTCTCTAAGTATTTACTGACATTGAAATAGTCTGACACAGGGTCACGAATATGGAATATAAAAAGGGAATAATTTCACTTCATTAGTGAATGTGGTACTACACATTAATATATACAGAAGTGATTTTGCATGCAAGTATCTTTGTGTGTGTGTTTGTGTTTGTGTGTGTGTGACCGAAGACTAGTCAGTGTATGCGTGTGAGTTTATGTGCTTGTGTGTTGCTAATTTGATAACGAAACAATCAAGGATGGATAACCTTGAGACGGAAGGAAAGAAAATGGACATCCAGGCAAGCGTAATGACGCGACGCTCCATCTTTGTTTTTCGGTTGTTAAGATCTGATATTTTGTGTCGATAAATGTCAATCTTTAATCGACGAGAAAATTGTGAGAAGTTCCAAGTTTCAAGAAGGCAAAGAACGCGAGAACTGACAAAAAAAATGAAAGAAAAAATAGAAGGACAATACTTAACTTGTGCGTTTGTGAAGGCAACGTGAACCGTTCGTCTGAACCCTGACCTTGGATGACGTCATTTCGCATTCCTTTGTTTGTGTTTTAGTGTGTGTGTGTGTGTGTGTGTGTGTGTGTGAAAGGGAGAGGAAAAGAGAAAGAGAGAGAGAGATGTAAGGGAGGAAAAGAGAGTTTAAAAACAAAGACGACGAGGGTAGTTGACCCAGGGAGGGGAAAGTTGAATTCAAATTTAGAATCACGTCCACCCAAATGGTGGACGAGTAACGATACTAACATATACAAGCCACGTGACTGGAAAAAGCTAAATATCTAAACAAAAACTTCGATAGTTAACGAAAGAGGCCCATTATTCCATATTTACATACGCACATATATATATATTATATATATATATATATATATATATATATATATATATATATATATATATATATATAATATTATAAATTAATTGATTTAAAATATGGTTTTTCCGGTACACAGTTCTAACCATGTTTCAAAAATTGAAGGTCCGAATTTAATTTTGTAAATGTCTGAATTTTTTTTTAATTTTATTGTTCACCGCAAAAATTCTTACAGCATTTTTTCTATTTGTATATTTAAAGATTTTTTTCTGGGGGGCAACAACATGCATTTAACGGATGTCAGATTTCATTGAAGAATACATCCCTACCCCCTACCAAAATGAACCTTCCATTTTTGAAACATGGTTAGAACTGTGTAGCGGAAAAACCATATTTTAAATCAATTAATTTATAATATTAATGCTCTGTAAATTTACATTGACCGTTATTTTGTAAAAATAAAAATATCTATAAGAACACCGGATTATATATCTTACTGTTTATTTACATATACATATATATATATATATATATATATATATATATATATATATATATATATATATATACCCTTATAAGCGCTACACACACAGAGAGGTACGCGCGCACACTCATACACACATACGCACGCACACACACACACATATATATATATATGCATAGTGATTTTCCAAGCGTAGTTCAGTATAGAACTCACTACTCGTAACTGTTCTAGCGAGACAAACTTTGCTAACCATTACACCACCTCGAGGTGCCCAATATATATATATATATATATATATATATATATATATATATATATATATATATATATATATATATATATATATATATATATATATATATATATATATATATATATGCGAATGTCAGTGTATCACTGTGTCATACTTTTTCAACTTTACTCCTAGCGGTTGTAGACCAACATAACATACCATTTTGGAATCAGGCCGACTCTGTGAGTAAATTGAAAATATTCCAGGCCGGCAATGTTGAATTTTTGGATTCCCGAGTTTCCATTACTGTGATTGTTTTAAACGATTTATTTTTTAAGTGATTTTTTACGATATATAAATTTGGGAATAATTGAAATTAATTGTGAAAGACACCCAAGAAATAAAATAATTATTTGTACGGAAAGTAAGGACCTATGTCCATCAAACCGTCTTTAAAATAAGCGTGGGAGAAGAGGTATCGTTGAACTTATAAAATGTATGCTTAAATATTAATGCAATTCATAAATGCGGCGATCATAGCGTTTCGTGTCTACTGAAGATGTCAGCGAATTTTGCAGTATCTTCACTTATATCGAGAAACAGTTGTAGAACATTGCATTGTATCAAACATTTCAGAAGTGCACAGGCCATGAAGATGGATTTAATGGTCATAAACACTGTTAGGATTTTGATGTTTAGGGCAAAGTTTTGCTAGACAACGACTAAATTGAACTTTAATAATAGCTGTTTTGACAACCTTTTCCTCTTTCTGTACAGGGAGAGGGAGAGGGTGAGAGAGGATATTGTTACTGTATATATATATATATATATATATATATATATACATACATACATACAATATTATTGGCTGAAAATAATGTATATATACATAAAATATTATTGGCTGAAACTAATTTACAAAAACAGGGTGGTAGCACCTGTTAGGATCCCAGTTATGGACAAATGTTTACACCAAAAATAGGATCAAAACACTATGAAAGTTTAAAAATCGATTATTATAATAAAAATACCAGCTACAGATTTTAAAAAAATATTACCAGCAATACATTTTCTAAAAAGAAAATGACAGCGATGCATTTAACTCTCTACGAAAACCCTCTTTACAAAATTACGCCAATGAAACCTTATCTGCTGATTTCTTACAAAGAATACATATTCTATTCATACGAACCTATCCTAAAAATCTTGTCGGCATTAAATAACCCATTGAGGTGTTGATTTTCCGTAAAACAAAATAAACGCAAACCCAGTTTACAAAATTTGACTAAATTGCTAACCGTCTGTTTTAGATTTTTTTCTGATTAGGCTAAGAACCTCTCAATATTCCTTCGTGTGTTTGTTTGTTTGTTTGTTTGTTTGTGTGTGTGTGTGTGTGTGTGGAGAGTGGGTAAATGTTTTGTAGCTTCGTTTTGTCTTGTTTTGATGATGCCGGACAGCAGTAGACTGGCGTATTGTCATGTCGCTTACCTGCTTACACAGGGAGTTGAGGATCGTATAAAAAGATGGGTCAATTAGTTAAAGAAGCATCTTCGGATGATGTAAGGATTTTCAAGCTTGGCTTACAGGTCAATACCTCGTACTCCGTATTTGTGGCCTTGTGACAAACTAAGCCAAGCTTGCTAAACAATAATAAGGACGTAGAATTCCTGCCCTTACCATACCAAGGTGGAAGGGGTGAATAACTTAGCTATTTTTATTATCCGATGATATCTTGCAAAAGTATTAAAGAATTCTCATTGGATCGAAATTCTTATTTCATTTTTTTTTTTTTTCTCGGAAAGCGATTTACACCAACTGAATTAAATTCACCTTCAGAATGTTTAAATAAAAAATGAACGAAATACGTAAACAACTCAGAAGAGAATTCAGTTCCATTTTCGTTTTGCCTTTAGGATAACGAAATCTGTTTTTATTTTTATTGATTTTTCAAAAATAAAACACAAAATCAGAAATATATTTCATGATATGAAATATATAAAACACGATTGATCACCTAAAAACAAAGATTATTTCGGCTTTCAGGTGTTGTTAAGTAACGACTAGAAGAGCCACACCCTAAGTTCACTACCAAATATTGGTAGATTAATTGATCGTAGGTATGCTTGCATATCGGTAGATATATTGGTAATCGGTGGCAGGGTATGGAATCCCTGTTGTGAATCGATGAATAATAAGATGAACCATCGAAGAAGTCTGAAAGGGATAAAAGACAAGTATGGAATTATTCCAAGGATTCGCCTCTCTTTGGAGACCTTCATTTTTCTATGTTGTCTGCTATTTAATATTCCCCTGGTAATTCTTGTACAAGAGAATCAACCACTCGCATATAAAGTTTCCTATTTGTCAGTTTTAGTCGTCAAGTGGTGTTGGTTAAGGGTACCATAAGAAGAATAAACCGTGGAGCATTTACGAAGAGTCAATTGTTATCTAACAACTGCTTTGCCACGTCGCCATTTTTGCATACTTTTGGCTAATTGAACAAAAGAGATAATTATTAAATGAATTTCTTCATTGTTTGGCCATGGCTGTGTTTATCATCAACTTTGCATTGATTAGGGAATCTATTAGAATAGATTAAATTTTCAATATCGTTTACTGTAAAAATATCGGCCATTTAAATACAACTAGATTCATCAATGTTCTCTCTCTCTCTCACTTTCCCACTCCCTCTCTCCTTTTTGTTCTTTTTCTCTGTGTCTTTTTCTCTTTCTATGTATCCTATTCTCTCATTCTCTCTTTTTATACATATTTCTCTCTTCCTCTATCAATAGCTTTAAATTATCCGATACTAATATATTTATCGAGAACATTTCAAAACACATATGAAGAAAGAAAATAAACGAACGGAGAACAGAGAAAGAAGGCAAGAAAACAAGCAAGAAAAGATACAATAAGAAAGAAAGAAAGAAAGAAAGAAAGAAAGAAAGCAGATTAATTTCAGGTGGGGTCGGCCATTTTAAAACTCGGCAAAGAAAATTCCTCATACACAAAACTAAAAGCAGTAAAAGACTAACACTGCTTTGCTAACTTAAACCAAGCTTAGCGTGACTTCTATTCTCTCTTGGAGTTCTGTTCGCTTGTATATTTTCATTCATAAGTAAAAATTAATATTTGTATTAATATAATCAATATTGCAAATGAATGTTGAAAAACAGGAATAAACTAAGAATTCATTGTTAGCATTTTAGTGTTTCAAATTTTTAAACCAATTTAAAACTAAATGTGAATTATCATAGAAAAAATCCGATTTTTTTTAAGGACTTAAAACCAATTGCATCAATCAATCCGATATTCACCAAGGTAGGAAAATTCTGAATACCAAACCCTGAAGAAATCAAGTGGAAAACAATCCATCTTTCCTAAGAACTCATGGCTATGGTACTTCACGGATACAAAAAAATGAATTTGTGGAGAATCAGAATGATCTACTTCCTGTGGGGACATTGTATTTAAAAATCATACACAATGTAAATGTATTAATAATTTCACTAGATAAATGTAGTCAAAATCCATAAGGAGATTATCAGTGGCCATGGCTTAACGTAACAATTACCGACAGATAAATTATTTTATTAGTTAATTTATTATAATTGAAAAGATTCAAGATCCTGTTGGATGATCAATAAATTTAAATAAAACATTTCCATTCTGTGTGTAAATTCGAAATATACTCCCTTTTTATTCTCGTTAAGATATTTAATTGTTATTTTCGTAAATCTGTAAATGGGAATGTTGGGCAGGAAAAGTCTATGAACAGAATTAAATAAAGAAAATCGTTAATCATCAGATCAAGGATGTCTAATGTCGTCATCAAAAGAAAAATACTGTCATTTTCCTGCTAGATAGTGGTAACAGAAAAAGAGAAAAAATAAAATGATTTTAAGCGAATTTCATAACAGTCAAATCATAGATCTGATTATTTGTTTTCAAACGTAAAACCTGTAAAGTGAATGAAATGTCCTTCAAAGATTTTAAACAGCTGTTGTCGACGTCCTTTTTTGCAGTCAGCTTGGACAAAAGATAATTCCGAACATTTTAGGACGATATTAACTTCGGAATACGTTAGAAATGCGCCGTTATTTCGTCCTACGAATTGTTCTTTTTATTCTTTAGCTTTTTGTTCAAAAGCTGTTGCACACTGAGGGTAATAAAAGCTTTTTGTTAATGCATATGGAACCCATATACAGACACATACTGTACTTATTGATATCGATATATTATACATATAATTATTCTTTAAATATATATATATATAATACATAAAAGGTTAATGGTCAGAGTTGAGTCAGACCAGGAAGCAGTAGTATCAAAAAGTGTTCAATAGACGCGTGAAAAAACAACAGCAAAAATAACATGTAGAGCTTTTGACTTTAAAAATCACGAAGTCAGTCGAATCCGCTACCTTGGTTTCAATCTTACGTTTTTATCAAATGACCGCTTAAAGATTTTTTGTTTTTTTTTAAATTAAAGAACGCTACATTATTATTTTCAAAAATAAATAAAAGAAAAAAGTACTACGTTGGGTTAGCGTTTGTTTATTTGTGAAAATAAAGATGTAGCGTTCTTAAATTTTTTGAAAAAATATAAAAAATCGTTAAGAAGAGGACATTTGATAAAAATCGTCTGAGGATACTGTAAGGTTGAAACCAAGGTAACGGATAACCTCCTGATATTTAAAGCATATAAATATACATATTTATATATATATATATATAAATATATATATATATATATATATATATATATATATATATATATATATATATATATATATATATATATATATATATTAATATAATGTTAATTGGTAATCCGTATGGATAATTCCAGGGATGATATAAATCCCGAGATCTTAATGTAATAAACAAAGCAAATGGTAAGTAATTAATAAATCGGAGAATTCAAGAAGCCATGGTAATATTTTATTTCGTAAAATCAAGAAATTATCGCCTCGTCAGACTTGCGGTTTCAAAACAATGAATGGATTCAAAACTTCAAGGAATCAGACGATTAATAAAATTAATGGGAGTTGTGTCAATTTTGTTTTTGCTTTTCGTTTTTCGTTTGAGAGTTTTTTAATCCATTCATTGTTTTTAAAATCGCCAGGTCTAGCGAAGCGAAATCGAATTCTCAGTTTTGTGAAATAAAATATTACCATGGCTTTCCGAATTATTAATTATATATATATATATATATATATATATATATATATATATATATATATATATCAAGAGAGAGAGAGAGAGAGAAAGAGAGATTCACACGTGAACAAATCCTATTTTATGTAAATTTCTAATCAATGATGTGACAGTAATTTAATCTATACAGGTGTTAAACATCGTCACGGTGACCAGCCGAATTTCATTTCAAGCATTATTATCGGAAAGAAAGATTACGAAATTTGGAATGTAACATCCTCGTTGGTGCGAGACAGTCAAATCTAAATATTTCAAAAACTTCTGATCTACTAGAATTTTTTATGTTTTACAGAGAATAGTCAGATAAGGAAATAAAAGGCAACGTGCCTCAATTCTGTAAATGAAAATCCTTTGTTCTTCTAAGATTCTGGAGAATAATGATCAGACTGGTTCAAACTGATAGAAAGGCAACAACATTCTTACAATGAAGGTATACAAAAGATCATCTCTGATCGCACAAAAAAATGTTGAAGTAGATTGGCTAATACAGCAGAAGATTTCACCAGATGCCAATCGTTTTATAGAACAATTGAGGCTACAATTCTTTAAGGATCACAAGAATTGGTCAAGTCTTCACACGGTCTGATAATTCTTAATTTCTGCTTTGATATTCTGATTGTAAGAACAAAAGTTGGCGTAAACAACATTAAAGTCTTTTATGTGCCGTGACCCTTCAGGGCGTAGGTGATCATGGCCCTCCACATCTTTCTGTCCCTTGTAATTCTTAATAATTTTCGTCTTTTTGTTATTTCTCCTAGACCCTGTTCTGCCATCCACTTGTTTAAGTATGTCACACTTTGCTTTCACCTGTCCCGCTTTCCCTCTATCCGTCCTGTGAGCATCAGATTTTCGAAGCCTTCTTTCCTCATTACGCGTTCCATAAATTTCGACTGGTTCTTTCTGATATTAAGGATAAGTTTCCTCTTTCTTTCTATTTTCTTCAAAACCTCGACGTTGCTCATATGTTAGGCCCATGGTATCCTTAGCATCCTTCTGTAGAACCACATTTCTGTTGCTTCAATTCTCTTCTTGATCTTTGAGGAGATTGGTCAACATTCGCTGCCATACAGGAGGACAGATATCACGTAATAGCTCAGTTCGGTTTCCTTTGTTTTCAAAGAAACTTTCCTGTCTCTTTATACTCTGCTTAGCTTTTGTAATGCGTCCTTGACCATCGCAATACGTCTTCGGATCTCAGTATCGCATTTTCCGTCTTCTGTTAGAACACTTCCCAGGTATTTATATCTATGTACTGCTTGATTTTAGTATCCCCGACCTGTAAATTGCATTTCGGGCTCATCTTTTAGCAGATGACTATGCATTCTGTCTTCTTGTAGTTTATGCTTTGTCTCTTCTTCTCAATTTCCTTCGCTACCGACTGTAAGAGCTTTTATAAAACTATCCGTGTCTGCTATCAGCACTGTGTCATCTGCATATCTTATATTGTTAAGATTGTGACCGCCAATGATAAATCCTGGTAGGATTTCTAGTTCTTTCAGAATCGCCTCGCTGTTTAGGTTGAATAAATCCGGTGAGAAGACACATCCTTGTTGTTGTATGCTGAACTCATTTTTTATCGATATACTGGTTTGCTTCCAGTAGAGATTTTTGATTATTCTAATGTCTTTCCCGAATAGATCAAGGTTATTGCGCAGCTCTAACAGATCTTTGTCGTACGCCTTTGCGTAATTCTATAAAACACAGGTGCACATTCCTCTGCATTTGTATTGGCTCTTTCTGACAGCATTCTGAGCATGACTATCGCGTTTCTTTTACGAACCAGAACTGTTCTTTGCCTATCTCTGGGCTAATTCTTCTGGGCGCTCTATTCATCAGAATTTGGGTGATAGGTTTTGTTATGTGGTTCATTAGGATGATTGTTCGGTGGAGTTCACATTGGTTTGCGTCTTGAATCTTAGGCAGTGCTATGAAAATAAATATGCTTAGGTCTTCCGGTATATCCTCACTGTTGTAGATTGCATTCATTATTTCTGTAATCTTGTCGATGCCGAAATCGTCTAAGGTTGTCAGCATCTCTATTACAATTCCGTCTGGCCCTGTAAAGTGAATGAAATGTCCTTCAAAGATTTTAAACAGCTGTTGTTGGCGTCCTTTTTGCAATCAGCTTGGACAAAAGATATTCCGAACATTTAGGACGATACTGTTTGTTTGTTTTGTTTGTTTTTTTTTTTAGTTTTTTTTTTTTTTTCAATTTGGCCAGTGCAGATTAAACTTAAGTTTTGTATTATCCGACTACGTGTATTTCTGTGGATTGCCGAGTTCATTACGGGTTTCTAATCTGAATTTACCAGCTATCACCCCCGGCCTCTCCTTGCCTACTTTGGCATTCAGGTCTCCCATGAAAATTATATCTTCTTTTGATTTGCATTGTGCCTTGGCGTTATCTGACACGGAGTAGAAAGATTCGATTTCCTCTTCTGTATTTTATGCTGTCGGTGTATACACGATTATAATAAACATGTCGAAAATCTTTCCTTTCAGTTTAACTACAAGAATACTGACAGTATACCAGAACGCATTTCTTGGTGTCTTGATCTAGTATCAATCCAACTCCTTTTTCATTTTTCTTTGCGCCTCCCTATATAATCTAGTGGTTATCACTGACACAAATGTTGACATCTGACCTACTCATCTCCTGTTATATATTTTACAATTGGCTACAGTTTAACGTTCTAACGTTCCATGTCCCGAGAGAGATTTTTTGTTTGATGCGGATCCATCTTACCTTCTATGAATAGTTCAGGCTGTTGCTGCTGCTGCTGCTGCTGCTGCTGGTGTTGGTGGTAGTTATGTGTTGTAGCATACCTAGCAACGATAATGAGTATGTCCCCTTTCACATAAATACAGTAGTAAATACTGTATGTTGATCTGCAGTTGGAGATTTGTCTCCGGCTATGTTGGTCAAACTCTCTGCCTCCGGTCAGAGAGGATCTCCAGACGAGGCTATGACGAAGGAGAGAGTCTAATCTCGGGAAACAGCTACCCAACCTCGTTTTATACGGGGTCTACGGGGAATCTTTGGGCGAGCCTATGAGCTCGGATACCCCACATTAAATTCGGCCTTATACCAAATCTAACCGCGTAGGGCGGTTGGTAGATATCCTGCAGTTGGAGATTCATTGTGGAATTCACTTGACTCAATTCTATCAGTTGACTACTACTACTACTACGCGCCGCTGAAGAATCTTATATATGTTGTTCTTGTCCTAAGTATTATCGTTCATTACCAAAATTCGTGTGATTATTCTATTCAGTAACATTTCCTAGGTTACATTATGGTGTTGCCGGTGATGATTTAACGGAATATATTCTTCGCATACAATGGCAATCTCGGTACCAGTAACAGATTTGTTTAAAATGCAGCAGACTCTCTAAATATTGCGTCTGACCATGTGCCTCAATTTATGGTCCAAGTGCACCCATTATCTGGTGGCTACTTGCAACAGAATAATGCACCTTATCACAAATAAAAAAAAAATACTGGCAGATTGGTTCATGTAACACAAGCAATGAGTTTACTGTGTTAAAGTGGACTCCATACTTACCGGATCTCAATCCCTTAGAACACCTTTCAGATGTGGTGGAAATAGAGATTCGAATCTTCAATGTTCAAGCAATCTCGAAGAATTGTGAGATGCCATATCAACAGCATAGACACATACTTCTCAAGAGTCCAGAACATTATTGAATCCATTTTACATACATTTTATCTTACATATCATAAGTCTTCCTGCTATTTACCTTATGCTCCTTGATAAAACACAAAGAAGAACCAGCAATATTATTGGTCCTGATCTGGCGGCTCGGCTTCAGTGACTTTCCCAGCAACGTAAGGTTGTCTCTATGTGCCTTTTCTATAAATACTTTCATGGTAACTGTTCGGATGAGCTCTTCGCTGTGGTACCTTGACTTTTTAAATTTAAGCAGAGTGCTAGACTGGCGTCGAGATCTCATTAATTTACAGTTGAGCTAGGTAGATGTCGACGTAAGTTCTATGCTAACAGTTTCTTTTCTCCCTTCCGTCTACATGCTTTCCAGCCAACTCTGCAAAAATTTAAATGCAATATCAATCGCTATCTACTGTCTTTCTGATTAATCTTTCCTCTTCCCGCTCATTATCAATGTTTCTACCCCTAATTTTTCCGCACTTTTTAAGCATTTCTATCTTAGCGGCTTTACTGCCTTGCATAGAGTGATAAACGATTAAAGACAAACCTATCTATCTATCTATCTCAGTCTTTTTCATATCTATCTATCTCAGTCCTTTTCATATATATCTATCTATCTATCTATCCCAGTTCTTTTCATATCTATCTATCTATCTATCTATCCCAGTTCTTTTCATATCTATCTATCTATCCCAGTTCTTTTCATATCTATCTATCTATCTATCTATCTCTGTCCTTTTCATATCTATCTATCTATCCATCCATCCCAGTTTTTTTCATATCTATCTATCTTATCTATCTATCTATCTCAGTCCTTTTCATATCTATCACAGCTTGTTCATATCTTTCTATCTCATTTTGTTCATATCTATCTAAATCTATTCCCATCTATTTATCTATGTCATCTTTTTCATATCTATCTATCTATATCTCTCTATCTATATATATATATATGTGTGTATGAGTGTGTCTGTGTGTCTGTGTGTGTGAGTGTGCGTTTCTTATTCTATCTCAGCCTGTCCGTGTCTCTACTGAGTCTATAAATCGTATTGTAAAAAATAATATTAATCCACAATTATCTTTCGCCTCCGTTGGTAATTAATTCGAATGGAATTCGAGTTTCAACGTTTTGTTAATTTTGAATCAGTTTTTCTCGTCTGTACCTAGTGTTCTGGCCTCGATGAACTCTTTCGAATCGATACTATCGATATGTACAGATTTCTTATTGATAAAATGTTTTATTTGGATCCAAGCCAACGTGAGAAATATGGCTATTTCTTTCACACACGAGTACAACAATAGTGTCTTTACAAGGTACTTTGCAAAATTTTAGCTTTGTTGTTAAAAGTCGTTAATTTGAGGAAATCTATGAGTAGACATCGTTCGACAAAAGAAAAGAAGAAAAGAAAACAGAACCGATAGAATCTTTGGAATTAATCTGAAAAAAAAAAACGCTTCATAGACCATTTGGCATTCATAGATACTGGCTTACAATCGTCTTTCGGAAGATGAAGGCGCTTCAACAGGCTGAATTCTTCGTCAGGAACGGAAATATAAGTAGAAGACCTTCACGTGGAATTAATTCTCAACATTCGATCTTTTCTTTCGTGGGGTACGGTGGCCGTTAATGATTAAGTATAACTCAAGACTTCAATTTTAAAATAAAACAGTATTTAATTACAAACACAAATACTTAACAAGAACAAAGTAAAAACCAACCAAAGAGAATTGTGGACTGGGGCAGATATTGGCTGGTTAACTTTAATCCCTCAAAAACAAAACTGCTCTCTATTACTCACCACAGAGAACCATCCCTGCCCCCCATTAGAATGTCTGACACTCAAATCCACGAGAACACCTCTTTGCGACTGCTCGGTCTCACATTGTCTGCTGACCTGAGATGTAATGAATACATTGAGTCAATAGTTTCGTCCACCGCTAGGAAAGTTGGCTCCCTGTGCCGCGCCAGGAATTTTTCTCGCTGGAGTCGATTCTGTACAAATCAACCATTCGACTTTGCATGGAGTATTGCTGCCATATATGGTCTGGAGCCCCTTATGTTTGTCTCAAGGTTCTTGATAAGATCCAGAGACGGATATGCAATGTAATTGGCCCTTATCTGGCATCTCGTCTGCAGCCGCTCTCTCACAGACGTGCTGTTGTCTCCCTCTGTCTTTTTTACAAATACTTTCATGGTAACTGCTCCGACGAGCTGTTTTCGCTGGTTCTCAAACTTCATGAATTTAAGCGTTCAACTAGGCTGGCATCTCGCTCACACCCTTTCACTGTCAAAACTGTTAAATTTAGCCGTCTCTTCTACTCTAATAGCTTCAGGTCTCGCAATTCTTGCCAGTGGAACTCCCTCCCCATTTCTTGTTTTCCTGATAGCTATAATCAAATGTAATGTCAATCGACGTCTCCAGATGCCCTGATCTATCCCCTAACCTTCTCTTCATCCTTTTCTCTATCACTCCTCTTTGCTCTCACTCCAACTCTCTGTAACACCTTGAATGCTAGTGGCTTCCCGCCTTGCTTGGGGTGGAATGCATTAAAAAAAATTAAAATAATTAACCATTTTAGTTAATACCTTGTTAGTAGCGCGTCTCGGTTTAATGTCCGGTAAAATCTAAATCAAAACCCATATCATCGAAGCAAAATAATTCGGTAGTCGGTAGTTACTCATTTTCTACCCATATTACATTTTATATAACTGCAAGTTGCTGCAAAAAATAAAATAAATCGCAATCTTTTCACACATTAAATATATCCGACTTGTTAACAACATTCTCTCAAGAAGGAGAAGTCTCCTTCTTGAGAGAATGTTGTTAGCAAAAAAATGTCAAAAAATTTCCAATTGCAAAAAAAAATTGGATTACTACTACACACAAAAGACAATGGCCAAACCTCGGAAAACATAAGGAAAATTAATTCCTTTTAATAATATGTGGAAATAACCACTCTTTGCCGGATGAAGGTCGCAAGACCAGAACCACGTGTAGCAAAGATATGGACTATAAAGTATAATATATATAAAAAAAAAATCCAGCTTGTCTCCTCTTTAAAATATACACTTTTCTCTCGTTAGAACAACTATAACTGCTCCCTTATATATATATATATATATATATATATATATATATATATATATATATATATATATATATATATATATATAGTTAAACCTAGAGACCCAAACAAACCTACCAAGGAAGGCTGGCTAAAAAGGTAACGAAAGAACGAAATATTTATAGCGTATAAACATAAAATCATAACCACGTGACCAACAAAATAAAAAAGAGGGGAAGAAGCTGTTTGAGATTTCTTCCCCTCTTTTTTTTATTTTTTTTTTATTTTTTTGGTCACGTGGTTATGATTTTATCCACTAATAATAAATCCTGTTAGGAGTTCTACTTCTCTTATGATTGCCTCGCCTTGAAGGTTAAATAAATCCGGCGAGAAAGTGCAACCTTGTTATATACCCCATTTTATTTTTGAGTATTGACTCAATTCATTTTCTATCCGTACGCATTCTCCTAGGCATTGTGAGTGATGGATTATTTTCCATGCTACAATCACTTTCCCATAGACGAAACGTTACAAGCCTTTCGCTTATCTGCCGCTATTTCGATGAAATGTGTTCAGGTGAACAATATACCTTAGTTCCACCGGTTCTAACCTTCATGGCTAACACTTGCCTTGTCGCAGCCATTGTAGCAATCAACTCTCATTCCGTTCGTATTACATTTTTAAGTTCTCTTCAAATAGCTTCTTCCTCGTTCCTGTTCCCAAGTCCACCCTGACCCGGGGTGGTAGCACCTGTTAGGGTCCCAACTATGGGCAAATAGTTAACCTCGAAACAGAGGTAAAAAGCATTATGAAAGTGTAAAAATAGGTTTTAATACCATAAAAACTTTGTAAAAACATTATTACCAGAAATAACTTTTGAAGAAAAAAAACTATTACCAGCAATACGTTTCAAAAAATATTACCAGCAATACATTTTTTGAATTAATATTGCAAGCTATACATTTTTGAGGAAAAAATATTATCAGAAATAGATTTTTGACGAAACAAAATATTACCAAGGGAAAAAAAGTTATCGGCATTAAATGACCTATTGAAGTTGATATGCCGTAAAACAAACCAAAAAAACGAGCAAATAGCTTCTTCCTACGAGCTGACTCACAAGACTATGCTTCTCCCAACACTATAATCTTAACCTGTTCATGTCTACAGGTAATCGTTTTCTTTCCTACATGTCCTCATAGACTATGCTCCTTACCTTTTATTCTCTGATAATTTACATCGAGTGGCTCTTGTACAGAGTGAACGTTATTGCAATATTCTGTTGGAAAGGACAAAGTAACTTTTTGGTCAGCTAGAAGAAACACGAGAAGGTACTTAAATGTTTTTGATCCAACCCACTTCCTAAAATTGAACCCAATAACCAGTTTATTTTGTAATCTTGTTACCAAGCGAACAAATGTTTTTTGTAGGTGCATTTCAAGTGGCTGGCAAAAATTAGCGGCTGCAACTCCTACAAATGCTTTCAGTATCTCGTTTTTACAGACGGTATCTCTTTACCGTTGCCAGTGCCATTCCTCCAACAATCAGATGTACTGATGTACGCATTACCATCTTTATCATCTTCCTCCGTTTCAACCGTGACATATTCGTTTACACCAGACGTTAAAGAAATATGCAAAGCAAATGAGATTCAACTCACTTGAGGGCATTTGCAACGCCCGCAGACCCAGTGTTATCCTGGATAGATGACTCTGAATATAGTTAATATTAACATGGATATATATATGTATGAACCCTCAAGTGTTAACAACAAAAGTAGATGTCTGGAAAACTGGAAGTCATAATGCCTACTGTTGGAAAAAAGTGAAAAAGAGACACACGCACAAAAGTACACATTCACTATGAAAAAAAATGCACCAAACAAAAGTGCATATAAAAAGAAAAATATAGAAGTATAAGCAGTTAATTGCCGATAACCTCTGACGAGTGGACGTAGTTATTTTCGAAGGTGGGTCCACAAAATACTGGAGTCAGGATGCTGAAGGTAACATCAATCAGCTATGTCACAAACCTTGTATATGTATTACATATATATATATATATATATATATATATATATATATATATATATATATATAAAAGGTTCAAACACTAATATTCCGTGTTTATAACCTATTACATTTGAATTGTAATCAGGATCCAAATCCTCAGACCTACATCGGAATTATTTAGGCAGCATATCTTCCTCCAAACATGTATCGTTAAAAGAAAAACAATTTGTGTCGATTTTGTTTAAAAAAAAATTCCCAAATGGCAGAGTTATGTGTAGGTAAATTATAAATAAATTATCAACTGTATGTATGTATATATATATATATATATATATATATATATATATATATATATATATATATATATATATATGTGTGTATGTATGTATGTATGTATGTATTTCTTCACTGAGGAAAGATAGGAATTAGTTTGAAAGCGATACTGAGCGGAAACAAGCAAACTAGTGACGTCACTCGATTAGCAGGCGAGCAAAAAAGAGTGGCGAGTCTCGTATGCGGAAGGTCGTTGAAAAGAGAAAGTTAGGGGTGGTTGTGCCAGGCTGCTATCTTTGAGGAAGCACACTTCGCTGATGTCATTTGTGGATTCTTTCAAAAGTCATCACACTCTGGCTGCCCTCCCGCTTGCTTGGTAAGATCTGTATTCAATCGTGATCTGTGGGCAGGCCTGATAACAAGGCTACAAAATAATAAGGTCGGGGTAGTCAGAGGACGCTGCTGGAGACAAGGTAGAGGAAAACGTTTATATTAAGAGATTTGAATGGGGTTTCTATTTTGTTGTAGACGGAGGAGATTGATCGCAGAAACATTTGCTTGAAAAAATGGCTCACAGCCTTTTTTTGTCAATCCTCAACTGTTTCCGTATTTTTATCATCTTACTTCTTATGCCGAAGAAGCATTTTAAAAAACCTTTTGACTGATATGAGCTATCGGAGAAGAGAAACATTTTCATTTTATTTTAAACGAACGTATTGTGGTTGAAGCCTGTTCAATTGAAACTAGAAACTTTTCTATGCTAGGATTTTCTCTGATCGATAAACAAAATTATAACAATATGGGCGCTAATGGCTTTACTTTCTATAGGAGCTGAAGTGTTGCATTTTCTCTTCATACGCCATTACAGTGTATCTCCGTCCAATGAAGCTTCTCAGTCTTACTTTTAGAGTTATGTATTTTTTTGAAACCAGGCAAAAAGTTGTCACTGATTGACTGTGAAGTTTGAACTCATCTATCGAATTCAGCAGTTATTCCAACTGAAATCATTTATTCAGTGCTGAATTCTCTCTAGGAGAGGCACGGTAGAGTAATGGAGAGCGGCTCGGATTGAGGAATCGGAGAGCCGAGTTCAAATTCCAGTCGTAATCTTGTTAGGAGTTCTAGTTCTCTTATGATTACCTCGCCTTGAAGTCTAAATAAATCCGACGAGAAGGGTTTTATGCCCCTTTTTATTTTTGAGTATTGACTCAATTCATTTTCTATCCGTACGCATTCTCCTGGTAAATATTTTGGGATATTTAAATAGAATTAATTATAAGAAGCATGAACATTTTTTTTGTGCCAATCTGCTCCCACATATTAACTCGAACCAAAAGAGATTTTCAGGACTTTTACCTACTTGTCAATATTCCGCAGTATTCTTTAATAATGGAATTCGAAAGCTTTAATACAAATACTTGAAGTTCCTAACTATTGGTTATTATATATTTTTCGTGTCTATAGTCGTCCTCCTGAGTGGTTATTTAAACATAATATTGGCGCTAACGACTTTATTTTCCATCGGAGTTGAATTGTCGAATTTTCTCTTCATACGCCATTTCAATATATCTCCGTTCAATGAAGCTTCTCAAGTCTTACTTTTAGAGTTAGGTATTTTTTTTAAACCAGACAAAAAGTTTCCCTCTGATTGACTGTGAAGTTTGAATTCATCGACCGAATTCAGCAGTTATTCCAACTGAAAATTATCATTTATTCAGTGCTCTAGGGGAGGCACGGTAGAGTAATGGATAGAGGCTCGGATTGAGGAATCGGAAAGCCGAGTTCGAATTCCAGTCGAATCCATTACATTCACTTTCATGCTAATACTCTTGGGTTATGAATCCTCTTCTTCTCCCCGCCCCAGATATGGGTATGTAGCAGGACAGGCGGGTTCTATGGCAAATGGTCTACCGCAAGTTGAAATAGCCACCCAATGCGGGGGAAAAAACTGGTGCCACTACAACCCTACGGGTCACGGAATAAAAAAATAATGGAGGAGTGTTTGCGTCTGTACAGAAAGACTCAAATACTGCTTTTGGAGAATGGTGCTCTGAAGAGGAGACACGGTGGAGTAATGAGTAGCGGCTTGAAGAGTTTCAATTGCAGTCGAATCCTTTATATTCACTTATGTGCTAATACCCTTGGGAAAGGTATGAAGCCTCTTCTTATCACCCCAGCTATGGGTAAATATTAGGACAGACCGGATTCTATAGCATGGCAACTTGTCTAGCATAGAAAGAAATGGTAAACTTCTGCGGGAAAAAATCTGCCTCGTCAGTCGAAATATATATGATCGCCTAAGTGTGTATCACTGATCTGAACCAAAAATCAAATGTGATAACTGTATACACTCCACGAAAAGGAGTCTTATCGGCATTGAAGGATACAAATACACTCCTTAGGCAGTTGGCGAAATCCCAAAATCTTGTAAAAGAAAACATTGAGAACAAAGAAGAAAAAAGGAAAAGGGTAGTGAAAGAGAATTAAAAAGCAGGAAAGACAATGGCCGCTTCACAAACAGTTTGAGAGTGACACCAAAGTCATTATGACAAAAGCTTCGCGGGATTGGTTGACGAAAGACGAATTGAAACATGAGACTGAAAGCCGACTGGTAGCCACCAAAGACCAAGCCCTGAATACTAATTCTGTCAGGAAGAAAATCTATCGACAAGTGCAGGCTGTGTGGTATAGATGTGGAAAATGTCACCCAAATCATTAGCGCTGATAGAATGCGTACAAATACAAACGAACGAATACAAACGCCGCCATGATGAAGTCCCCGCTCTCCATTAGTGCCAATGTATTAAAGATGAACTTGAAATTGGGAAGAAATGGTTCCACCACAAGTCAGAGAAAACGACCAAGTGAAGATCTTATGGGATTTCAACATCCAACCACACCGCGTCCTTGACATTGAAACAAAAAAACAGTAAATTGTCTCTTCATCGAAATGGCTGTTTCTGGTCAAGGCCAAAGAAATTTAAAAGTTTAAAAGTACACTGACCTACGGATTGTGATTGCCAGAATGTGGGACCTTCAAGTCAAAATTGCCTCAGTTATCATTGGGGTGTTCACGTCTATACTAAGTAACCTAACATTACATTACAAGAAAATCATTAAGAAAATCAAACTACATTAAGAAAATCATAATAAAGCTTAGTATCTCACCGTTGCTTGGTACTGCATATATTTTACGAAAAGTTACTGTCTCAGGTACGTGCGAATTGATGCGGAACACTCATAATGCAAGATCTCCGATTGAAAACGAAAGACCGTACATAAGAAATAATAATAATAATAATAATAATAATAATAATAATAATAATAATAATAATAATTGTTGCACAAGACCAATGCTTGTTAACTCGAAATTATCAAGCACACTGAAAAATTGTGTTAGCCCAAAATGCAGATTCTGTGATAAATATCCACAAACAATTGACCATCTTGTGTCAAGTTGCACGATATTGGCACCCACTAAATATAAAACGCGGCATGACAGTGGGCCAATATCTGCACTGTAAAATTTGCAACTTCTGAAATTCTGCAACCCACTGAAAGGAACTGGTATGAACACCACCCAGACCCGTTTACGGAGATAGGACTTGTGACAATTTTATGGGACAATACAATGCCCAGACAGAACAATCAAAGCTAATTGTCCAGACATCGTTATTAGAGACTGCAAACAAACAAAAAATGCCTCCTTATTGATATGTCTGTCCCTGCAGACTGCAATGTATCGTTGAAGATCTTCAAAAAGAATTTAAAATGCGACATTGAAATGAAAATTTCAAAAATGTCGCACATGAGAACATCAATAATCCCTGTTGTAGATGGAGCACTTGGATTGATTGGAAATGATTCCAATAGATTCATTGAAGGGATTCCTGATAGACCATGCCTTAAAGAAATCCAAAAAATTGTTCTCACGGTTACTGCCTACAGCTTACGAAAGGCTTTAGCTATGTAAAATATGTGTATTTCTTTTTCTAATTGTGAAAAATGTCATGATGCCATTTCTCAGCTTAAGTCTCTGGTTGGAACCCGGAAAGAAATGAGTACACGCCAGAAATCAAAGAAAATAAAATAATAATAACAATAATAATAAATTCTTGAAGGAAAGCAACATCACTATAATGGAAGAAACAGAAAAAATCTTGCATAGTCAAAATCTGCACTCAGAAGAAAGGATGAGGGTATAGATAAAAAATGATTGAAAAGCGCAATTCTAAAAGCAGAGACGGGGGGAATTTATAATGGTCAAAGGTTATTCCACAGCAATTACCAGGCAAACATAATAAAAAGTGGTGCATATGCAATATGTACATTACGCGAGCAGCATGTTGAGACTATTAGGCATTTTGTGACCAGCTGTCCAAAATCTTGACAAAGAAACAATGTAAAGATCGACGTGATGAGATTGAACGCGATATTCGCTGAAAGATTTATGTTAATAGCCCATTGCGTCATATTCAGAAAAATGGTAGGAAGGCCACCCTGAACCAGTCATAGAATGATGTCACTTTTCTTTCGGGTCTCACCATTAATACTGTCGTATAAAAGCTACTAGTTGGTTGGTTGGTTGTTTTCTTTTATGGCATATCAACCTCAGTGGGTCATTTAATGCCAACAAATTTTTTTAAATAGATACATAGCGATAGCTTGTTAAAAAAAAAAAAAAAAAAAAAAAGGTGTGTATGTATACATATATATTTGAACCATTTTTCAATTAGTCATATTTTTGCGTACAATCACATGTATTGCTGGTAATTTTTTTCAAAAACGTATTACTGGTAATATTTTTTTCAAAAATATAAAATAGTTTTTTTCTTCAAAAATTTATTTCTGGTAATAACTTTTTACAAAATTATTCCTAGTATTAAAACCTATTTTTACACTTTTATAATGCTTTTTACCTCAGTTTGGGGGTTAACTATTTACCCATAGCTGGGACCCTAACAGGTGCTACCACTCCGGGTCAGGGTGGACCTAGGAACACCAGCAATTAAAAGGTGGTTCCACGCTCCTGAAAACCTCCTTGCCAGAGACCTTGCTGTTGGACGTAGTTTATCGTCTTACCCTGGATGCAGATGCAGTTCCTCGTCATACACAGGACGCCCCATTCGTGCGGGGGGGGGGGTCTTACCTCTCTGCAGAGGTGCAGTCGGCGTATTCTACAGCCCCAGCCGACAGGGTGAATAAAAGCTAATAGACCACAGCCCACAGTTTGCGAAGGCCTTTATCTATGTAAAATGTGTGATTTTCTTTCAAAACTGCTCTGTGGAAAATGTCATGATGCAATTTACGGGACCCGGAAAGAAATGAGTATACAACAGAAATCAAAGGAAATAATAATAATAATAATAATAATAATAATAATAATAATAGGCCCTCTATATTCATTAAAAGAAATTCCCACAAAAAGAAAAAAACAACGGTCTAAAGAAGAGTATTGAAGTAATGATAGCATTTTACACCGCAACGATAAATCCGACAACGACAATAACGATCAAAGCCGCATATAATATCTGGCGAGAAAAACATTCCTAAAGCAGATTAAACATTAATGCCAACAAACTATCCAATGTCTAACGTAACATCCGAGAAAAAATCAAAAATAGATTAAACATTAATATCAAGAGGCTAAATGTAAACAACCCTGAAAAGACACATGCAGAGGAATAAATAGAAACCAATTGTAATAATCACTCTGTGGTACACAAAGTAAATAGAGGAAGATAATATGACGAATAGAAGAGAGGAACATAGATCACAAATAAACAAACGATATAAACAGGAGAATGTAAATGAAATGATTTTTCAAGGAAAGGCCAACGATTTCAAAAGTAAGAAAGAACCATCACGTGGATGAAACTATCAACCTCTCTAACCAAGCAATTAGAAAAATGAGGGACGAAATGGAAAGACGGGTGGACCTGGCAGAAATTAATCATCTTATACACGCAGCCTTGTCAACAATCTCAGAAACAATAAGTGAAAAATAAAAACACAACGTGAATGAAAAAATAGAAACCGAAATAAATAATCTATGAGGACAATTGTTACTTCTAAGTGAAACAGACAAGGGCTTCAAAATGAAAGAAAGAAAAAGGAAACAACTGAAACGAAGCCTTGCCATAAAGAATGAGACTGAAGTACCAAAAGTTAAAGAAAAGCTGAAACAACAAATTCAAGCAAAAATCAGGCATTATGAAAAAAGAAACAGATTCTTCTGGCAAAACAAAATCTTCAAAGATGATGCCAAGAATCTATATCGAGAACTGGAATAAAAAATAAAATAGAGATAACTGACCCACATAATATCCAGGAAATCAATGAGTTCTGGTGTAAGATGTGAGGAAACTGCAAAATCCACAGTGAAAGAGATGCATGGATAAAACAAGAAAAACAAGCATTTCTAGAGTGCCAAAAATGAACAGTTATCAATATTACTGAGACAACCGCTGCAATATGCAAGACCAAAAACTGGAAACTACCAGGAATAGACCGAGTAGCCAATTCTTGGATAAAATAAACTCTCTAGTACACGCTAAGACCTCGCACGGGCATATAATGCTATAATCATAAACCCAGAAAAATACCCCGAATAGCTCACGTGGGGAGTAACATATCTACTCCCCAAAACCGAAGAGACACAGAACCCGAAGAAATATAGGTCTATCACCTGTCTACCAACAATATACAAGCTCCACACTTCTATCATAATCGAGAAGATTTACAAATACAAAATAATTTACTTCCAGCAGAAGACAAGGGATGTAAAAGTGGAAGTTACGGTTGCAAGGACCAACTAATTATCAATAAAACAATATTGGAAGAGGTGAAAACAAAGACAAGAAAATTATCGACAGCATGGATTGACTACAGAAAGGCGTTCGACAGTGTTCCACATTAATGGATAAAAAAGAGCCTAAAAATTTACAGAGTTTGCCCCACAACGGTCAAATTCTTAAAGGAGACCATGAAAGACTATAAGATTACACTAAACCTAAAATATACAAACGGGTCATTAACATCGAGACCAATCAATATGAAAAACAGGATCTTCGAAAGAGAATCATTTTCACCATTGTTCTTCTGCCTTGCATTAGCGCCACTCAGATGCCTACTAAACAACAATAGCTACGCATACAAGTCACAGAATGGCAAACTGAATCATCTATTCTATATTAATTATCTTAAAGTGTTTGCCAAGGATGACAAGAAGCAGAAAAACCTACTCGCCATAGTCAAAACCTTCTGCGAAAACATTAGGATGGAGTTCGGAATCGACAAATGTGCCAAAGCCACCTTCAAATGCGCTACACTAACGAAAAACTACGGATTTAGACCTTGATACCAACAAGATTAAGGAACTAGGCAAAGATGGTACATACAAATACTTATGAATTATTGCAAGAGGCAGAATATAACAGTCAATTATGAAGAAAAAGATCCGAAAATAATATTATAGGAGAGTGCGTTTGATAATAGAAAGCGAACTTAATCGGAGCCAATAAAATGAAAACTATTAAGACTTCAGCTATACTCGTAGTAACACAGCTTCAACCTTAGTAAATGGAAGTTGAATGACATTAAAAATTGGACGTCAGGAACAGAAAAATGCTTACACAAATGAGGATGTACTACCCTAAATCAGATGTTGACAGGCTGTACGTACAAAGAGCTTTAGAAGACCGTCGTCTAATCCAACTTGAACTAACTCTAAAAACTACAACAATCGGATTGGAAGCATAACTTCACAAAAACCAATGAACTTCTCCTGCAAATAATAAAAGACCAAATGCACTCCATCAACAAAGAAGCCGCACTCTTCAAGAAACAGCTTAATATACATGAAATCCTACCAACAAAAAACGAAGCGACTATCTTCTGTGATATGACAATTCAAACTGACAGGGAAATAAAACCTGATATTATCATAAAAACAAAAATTCAGGAAGTTTATATTTATTGACATAGCAGAATCATCTGAGAGAAACACCGCAATAAAAATTATCGAGAAAATGTCCAAATACAAAGACCTGGAGATCGAGATTAACAAGATGTGGGGAATGAAGATTGAGACTGTACCAATAGTAATCGGAGCACTGGGCCACGTGAGAAAAGGGATGGACAATTTTACTAACAGTGTCCCAGGTAACATCAACATAAAAGTTACCCAGAAGATCGCGCTACTAAGAACATCCCATATACTAAGAAAAGTGCTATCAATTAAATGACAATTCTCTAATAGGGTCTAAGGACCGTAGTTTGGACTTGGCTCTGCAGTATACAAAGTAGGAAACATAACATGCACAAATAATAATAATAATAATAATAATAATAATTCCTTAAATATAGCATGGAACTGTGGAAAATAACATTATACCACACCATCTACCATTTCCACTTGTGTGAATATCCGACGGGATTATCTTTCAAGGAGACTCTCGGTCGCCCCTTCTGTCCCGTTCGTCCTTAATCCCACGTTTGCATAACTATGGATACAAAGTAAAAAAAAAAAAAAAGAAAGTTTTTAATCACCTATTCTACATGGATGATATGAAATTCTTTTCCAAAGACAACAATGAATTAAAAGATAACAACAATTCTGTAAAATGTGACAGTGATGACATCGTTATGAATTTCGGATTAGATAAATGTACAAAAGTAACATTCAAGAAAGACAGAATTACCGAAACACATTCAATAGATTTAGATTTTGTCACAAAGATTAAGGAACTGAAACAAGAGAAACCTATAAATACGTAGGAGTTAGTGAAGGAGATGGAATACAGTATACCCAAATGAAGACGGAAGTAAGAAAAGAATACTAATGACGTGTGGCTCTGAAGTTGAATTCATAAAACAGAATGTCAAAACAGGAGAAACATGATCCAAAAAAATTATAGGCTAATAACATGTCTGCCCAACACATATAAATTGACCACGTATGTCCTGACGAACTGTACTTACACTTTTCTCGATGAAAACGGCATTCTTCCTCTACACAGGTCGATATCAGCTGGGTTATCGTGGAGAGGTAGTATTATGTTAAAAGACCCGAAACCCTAATGAAACTCGGCTAGAAACATCACTGATGATGTGTGCCAAAGCATCTAATAGATGTATTTTACGAAATATATATATATATTGATGCATGTTTCATTAAATAATATAGACAAGTTTTGTCTTATTACTTGTCGTTTTCACTTTCGCGTGGTCATGTGGGACGTCGTGAGCTGCGGTGCGATTTTCGCTTCCAGCGTCTCGTATGCACGGGATTGTCGTGATTGAAAATCTTCATTGTAAACATAAACAGATTATCATTATTGCTTTGTCCGTATATTGGTTAATATAGCATAATGTAATTGTCATCTTTGATAATGGCTTATGTAAGCCGAAAGCTTAGATAAGATTAAAAAATATGTATCAATATTGTGATTTTCTTTCTTCTTTTAATGATAGTTATTAAGCTTATCAGACGCTATGAAAACAATTTACATAAAATAAATAGACAACACTTGTCTATATTATTTAATGAAACATGTATCAATGAAAAAATGCTGCCTAAATACACACAATCTCTCTCTCTCTCTCTCTCTCTCTATATATATATATATATATATATATATATATATATATACATAACGCAAAAACATAGTGAGAGGTGCTGGCTCACTATTTTTATTAGATTTTGCTCTACTTAGTTTATTCAGCAGTTTTACGTCTAGCTTTACGTTTTTACTTAAATTTAATTTACCCTGTCAGTGTTTTTTTTTTTTCTTTTAATTAAACATTGCGGTGCTGATTGATTATTTTCGTCCAACACAGATGTTTTTAGTCTTTTCTTTTTTTACTGATTTTTCCCCTGATATCGGTTTGTTCAAATATATTTTTATTTACAAATGTTATTATCCGTTTTTTTTTCACGCCGCCCGAGTTTAGTTATTAAAATAACAAATAATATATATATATATATATATATATATATATATATGTGTGTGTGTGTGTGTGTGTGTGTGTGTGTGTGTGTGTGTGTGTGTGTGTGTGTGAATGATAAAATATGTTTTTATGGTGTTATATTTATTGGTAAAAAGTGCTCAATACCCGACTGTGGGTAAATATGAGAGTGGGTCCTGAGATCAATACCGACTGGCGACAGTCTGCTCCATGCTTGAACGCAGGATTCAGGCTATCTTGCGTTCATGCATGAAACTGTAACCATTCAGATATGATCTCAACATCTACACGTATATGCTACTGATAGAGTTTTCCTTCCTAACCTTTTGTCTGAAATAGTGTGGATTATCAACATCTTGATTATGTCATTATTTTCTCTTCTCAAGCCCAGTAACTGTTATTGCTCTTTCCAGTATTGATCGTGGTTTCCTTCCTAGCATTTTGTTTAAAGTAGTGTGGAATGTCAGCATCTCCATTATATCATTATTTTCTCTTCTCAAGCCTCACAGGTGTTATCACTCTTTCCAGTATTGATGGGGGTTTCCTTCCTAACCTTTTGTCTGAAATAGTGTGGAAAATCAACGACTTGATTATGTCATTATTTACTCTTCGAGTTTCATGTGATATCCATTTTAATTGTTGCTTTTGTTGAAAGATCTTCAAGTGATATGTGCTAAGCTAAATGTTTTATAATTGACTCATTTGTCGAGATATTTGAAGTGTTTAGCATTTTTGTATTTCTCCTTTTGAAGTTTTATGATGAATTCAGTGAATGTGTCATCACTGCTTTCATTCTAAATTTCTGTTTTGGAAAGCTTTATAGGAGGGGAGATGCAGTGAAAAAAAAGTCACTTATTTTGTTGCCCATCACAAAACGCCCTAGAATTTTGTGCCTTAACAAAATAAAAAATATATATAACAACAAAATTGAATAAAATAATTCGCTTTCTTCTAAAGTATTTGGATTAGAGTTTCATTTAAAGTCGCGTAAATGAAGAACGTGATAGACATTAGATTACTTAAAATGATCTCTGCACATGGAAAAAACAAATCCTTAGTGCTATTTTGAATAACATATTTTATAAGTGAATTATGTTTGAGAGACATTATATTATTATCATATATTTTAGTATTTATTAAGTTTTTAATTTCGATTAATATGTTTATCTTTCTTTTGACATTTTCTGGTTTGATCCCAAAGACTTTCAAAATGTCTTCAACAAGCCAATGTTTCAAATGTAAATTCTTTAGAATTTGCCATTCCGATAACCATAATCAACAAAAATCAATTACCTCTACTTTTTTCAGATGTTTCTTCTTTAAATATTTTTACTATCAATATTATTGAAGCGTTATTAATATACCTGAATAATAAATATTTTTCCATAGGTTCTATTTCAGCGTTGCTATTGAAAAGGCATGAATCCTTTCTCCCCTTTCTTTAGGCAAAATTCTCGAGCAGACTGATTTCTTTCACCTTGGTGGTACAACCAGTCTAAAATAACAACTCTGAATTTAAACTTCGTAGTGGAGTTTGTAATGGGCTAGCAGTGATAGGGTAAGGCCAATTACTCCCGTTGAATGACAAACATTTGAGAAAGTTTATGTCCTGTATGAAATTTTAAAAAATGGCTACTATTAATAAATTAAATAAATGTGTGTGCGCGTGCGCGATCTACATTTTATATTGAATAAATATCAAGTTTCGTTAGTGACGTCAGTTTATTCCGAGTGGTAGCGACTTCCCTTTGCTCTCTTGCTCGACTTATCTTCTCTCTTCTGTTTCTTGTGAGTTTTTCGCATTTCCTAATTAAATTTTTGAGATTTCTCCTTTATCACAAAGCCTGTCGTCTCTAGAGGTTCTAAGGCGGGCGGGAAGGGGGGGGGGTTAAAATGTTAAACATCGGTGAAATGTCGTTAGATTCACAGATTCTAGTTGAAACCAGTATTACCTACCGTATGCTACGTGCAAAATAAAAGTCAAGCTAAAATGACGCATCCAGTTACAAAATACGTGGTCAAAAATACTACCCTGCAATTGTTTTGTTTATTTCTTTCCCCTATATACAGCGATCCTTTCAAGTAATCCAATGTCTATCACGTTCTGTATGTACGTGACTTTAAATGAGATTCTAATCCATATACTTTGGAAGAAAGCTATTTATTTTATTCAATTTTGCTGTTGTATGTTTCTTTGATTTTGTTGACACAAAATTCTTCGACTTTTTTTGTGTTGGGCAACAATGTAAGTGAGGTTTTCCCTCTCCGACTTCCTCCATTTCTCACCCTCGTGTTCATATTATCTTTGTTCCATATTCCTCTCTCACTTTCTTTTTTTCATCATTTCTACGCTCCGCCATGTTGATATGACAGTGAATGAAGCACAATTTCCTCTTAGATTCAATAAAGACTTGAAGAGATAGATATGTGATTTTACTAGTTATTAATGAGAATATGAAAGACAAATTATGTCATAAATGTCAATGTTTTAAAAGACTATAAAGTACAAAGGAACTACTGCTAGGAAATTTGTCCCAGCTTTCCCGCATCAAAGGGTTGAGGTTAAAAATTGGGTTGAGGTTTAAAAAATTGCGACATAACGCGAGTAAAAAACAGTAAGATTAGAGCGGACAAACTCTCTCTTTTAGGCGCGTACGAATAAAGAAAAAACTCCTGCTCGGTGATTAACAACAAAAGAAAGAAATTTATGGAGTTTTGGTAGGCTCCGATGGATCGGGGACTTTTCTCTCCAAAATCGTTGTACAAATTTCCTGGCCCCTCTATTGGTCAGAAAACACATTCTTATCACTAATAAGAATCAATGATGTGGGAGCCGGGTTTGTAAGTAACGAAAACAGGTTGGAGTGAACAAACTGTGAGGTTTCCTCCAGACTTTATGGCACCATGGAAAGTATAATGGTGGTGAAATTCCTTTTTATTTTTGAGCTCTCTCGTTAGTGAGAAAATATATTCTTATCTCTGATAAGAATCAAGGCCTTAGGAGCAGGTTTTGAAATTAAAAAGGGGTTGGGGTGAGGATAGAAAAAATAGCGAAAATGTGAACTTGTAAATTGTTGTTCTCAAATTAAATTCCAACACTACTGCTAATGAGCAGAAAAAGACAGCTAAAGTTTGGCTAACATATAAAAAGCAAAGGCATGGAGAATTCGACACTCACAAGAGACAATGAAGACAATAGAAGCAGAGAAAAGCAACAAGTAACTTGCTTGAAAAATCTGGAAAAATACTACTAATGCAAGAAGAGGTCATGAAGGAATAAACCTTGCTAAATGTAATAAAAAACAGGAAGCTGTGGATAGCCACGATCGCCTAAGTTATGAAGCGACATTGAGAGGATATATATTGTGATATATATCAGAGTTTGAAGGTAAGCAAAACAGGCCAGGCCAGTTTTTGAAAGGTCAGATAGTATAAAGTCGACTCTCGATCGCGAATAATTTCATATAAACTTAGTTTGGCACGAGACCACTAATGTCTGTCGCCCAGTAAAAATTGAACTCACTACCCTGTAGTAGTTATGATGTAATGGAACAACCCGGCACCCCCAACATCCATGAATGATTACACTATAGGTAGTAAGTCTGTCTACGAGAGACGGGGGAGACCTGAGAAGAGTGAGAGAGAGACGACGCAACCACGTCCGACCTTCCAATTAGTGGCAATCACTACTAGATTGATCTGTGTGTATAACTGTACCGTATTTCATATTGTACTGGTTATGTACAATAAACCTATTATCCACCAGGTGCTAAGTATTTATTCCCATAGCGCGGAATATAACAAGTTACGTGCTAGATTATCTCATTAACTATTACACCCTCAGAGTCAACTTGATTTGTTAAGCTTAGTTCGCAGCAAGAAAAACCGAAATTAAATTGCTAACCCTCGCTCTAAAGTATGTACCCATTTTGTTAGATATTAGACGGGAAATGGATCAGTAGGACGATAAAAGGAGGTAACTTGTGAGATGGTTTTTAGAAAGTCGGGTTCCGATGGTAATCTGACAAATAATGATTTATTTGAGAGGAACAGGGATATGTTTGTACAAAATGTCAAAGAGGACTACGATAAACGATAGCCCTTGTCACCGAGCTTGATAGCCAATGTGACTCTTTGGTCAAACGGCAGAATCTAAAAGAAAGAATTGAAGCCCTTGTTTACCACGCAGAAGTGTGTGAGGCATGCTGTGTATTAGGCGATAGAAATACGCGTTCAGAAACTGGTTCAAAGGAAGTAATTCTCATATAGCTACACCCACAAGTCAAACAGATAAATGCAGTCAAACAGTGAAATACAGGCAACGCGTTTTCACTATTTTTTACTATCGGTTTCTACTTTCGATACATTTTTTACAAATAAAAAAAAAATGATCAAGTTGCAATCCCATTTTATTTTAAGGCATTTTTTATGTTTATACGTTCTTTTTATAGATACAAATATTTAAGTAAATGCTCTGTTTATAATAAACAGTACTAACGACATTTACCGGCCTGAATGTCCGAGAAATTTTCGTAGAAAACATGCGTCCTCCGACAAGAATCGAACCTGTATCCTATACGGAACAGTCATATAGCCTGACGGGCTTTTTACCGATTGAACCACACAGTAACGTTTCGGTTAGCAAATTACTGTTTTTATACAACCAATGATTTACATTGTGGCTCTCCGGTTTCAGAAAACAACGTAAATTGGTGTTTCATGTTCATTCTGTAAAATGGTTAGGTTGAATTTAACCTATTCTATACACGAAACATTCGGCATTTGTTAACCGATTAGTTAGCGTCCTGTCGGTTGAAATTTATGAAAACTTTTTCTTCAAATCTATTTTTAGAGATTAGATTTCTCACGACCAAGTCCTCAAACAGTGATGGTTCTTTTTAGTATTGATTAGGTTGTATGGAAAGTGGAGAGTGTCAAGTGGTGTTTTTCTTTTTGTTATTTGGTAAAGCTCTTTGTAACACCAGTCTATATTTTGATGCGAAATTGTCTTCTTTAACACCTAAAATATTAACTCACTAGAAGATATTTTTAAAGATTGATCTGCTAAATATGATCAATTAATATAATTCTCAAAAAAGCTGGTAAATGAAATGTTAATCTTATTATGGTACAGTCGTATAAAAAATATTCTACTTATTACATTGAAGACTAGATCAAAAAATTAGCAATAAAATTTTGTTGTTTTCTTTGTTTGTTTTTTGTTTTTTTTGCCAGAAGATTTGATTGCATTTTGTAGCAGGAAATACAAAAAGAGTCTGAATAGATCGTGAATTATTCCAGGGATTTTCTTTTTTTTTTTTTTTTTTTTTTTTGTAAGCGATATTGAAGCAATATTTTAGGCTACAAACTTTGCGATTGGTGTCGACTTGTTGAAGTTAAGAAGAGGATTTTCATTAAGAACAAGAAAATCATTGGGGTTTACATTCGTCTGAATTGTGTTACAAAATCATCTGATAAAAAAAAAAAACATACATTTTCGTTCATATTTTTTTTTCAAAATGGCGTGATGGCAGTTATTTGATTGCTTTGATCGTATACTAAAATGTCGGCTGCAAGAAATACGATTTTCACATCTGAAAATCTCAACAGATTTTTATGTCCCAATTTCGCTGGAACAAAATAAGTTTCTTTTTTATTCTTTTCAAAATAAAACATTTAATCGAGAGTTGCATATTGAGAAAAATATTTTCAAGCCAAATTTTTCTTCAGGGCACATCTATGGAAAAAATTTTGTATGATAAAAATTGTCGCTTCGATTTTATGTTTTTTGCCGAATCCGAAATATACCTATGTTGTTTCGATTAAATATATATATATATATATATATATATATATATATATATATATATATATATATATATATATAAGTGAACATTGAAGTCAACACTCAGAGGCGACAGGCTGTTTCATGCCTGACGATTTTGTCCAGCACAAAACACCCTGTCGCCTCTAAGTGTTGACTTCAATGTTCACTTTTATATTCATATTTACATACGCTCTATCTCTGATAGTGAGCACTTTATCTCATAGATATAGCACACCTTAAAACTGTTTCATCATATATATATATATATATATATATATATATATATATATATATATATATATATATATATATATATATATCCAGTTATTTACTAACGCCTGATGAGATGTGTTAATAAACATCAAAACATGATTGCATTTGTGTAGCATTTTTAAGAAATTAAAGAAAATTGCTCTACTATTGTATTGAGCTCTCTCTTAAATTGAATGTTACGAACGTCGGAATTTGATTCAATTTGTTCTCATTTCATATATATATATATATATATATATATATATATATATATATATATATATATATATATATATATATATATATTACTTTTATTTTAAAAGTATTTACATAAAACATGGAAAACAATGAACGTGAAAAACTGTTACTGTTTTAGTGATTTCTTCTACTTTAAAAGTCCGTTGTGTCAGTTTTAATAAATCAGAAATGGAAAAAATTTATTAATTCTAAAGAAGAACCAAAGTTCAAATAAAAATATATCTTAGCACCAAAATATATTGAATAAGAAAAAAGGCAATGTTTAATCAATTCTTGATGGTATCATGAACGCGCATTTTAAAAATAATGCCAAAATTATTGTTTATTTTATTTATCATTGAAGATGGAAGAAAAGAAGCAATGCCTTTAGGATTCTACGCTTTCTTATCTTAAAAAAAGTAAAAATGCAACTCAAATATCTGTGCAGTCAATAACTGAACGCATCAAAAGTGTTTTGTGAGGTTTCAGGAAATAGCTATGACGTTATGCATGTTAAAAGAGAGGATGTTATAATTTCATCTTCTTGAAACTGTTTATCATTCTTAGTAAATAGCTGTTCCAGTAGTCTCTTTCTGGAATCAATTACCCTCTTGCTATATACCCAGGTATTAGCATCTTTGGATAAGGATCAGCTTTTGGTACGATTAGTTGGGGTTCATTTCACGATCTATAGCCTTCCGAACTATTTTTACATTATCTACTTGACACTTCCAGGCAAAATCTGCTTCAAAAATGGAACATTTATCGTTGCGTTCAAGGAATTTAGAATAATGATGTCAGAAAGTCGTTGAATGAAATGGGAAATAATTTGTAATATAAAGATCTTAAAAATGCTATTTATTAATATTTAATAAACTGAACGTAGTTTTGCTCTCTTTCTTTCAAATCTACAAATCAACCATTCGCCCTTGCATGGAGTATTGCTGCCATATATGGCCTGGTGCTCCTTATGTTTGTCTCAAGGTTCTTGATAAGATCCAAAGACGGATATGGAACGAAATTGGCCCTGATCTGGATCTCGTCTGCAGTCGCTCTCTCACAGACGTGCCATCACCTCCCTATGTCTTTTTGACAAATACTTTCATGGTAACTGCTCCGAGGAGCTGCTTTCGCTGGTTCCCAAACTTCATGAATTTAAGCGTTCTACTAGGCTGGCATCTCGCTCACACCCTTTCACTGTCGAAACTGTTAAATGTAGCCGTCTCTTCTACTCTAATAGCTTCATGTCTCGCACCTCTCGCCTGTGGAACTACATCCCCTTTACCTGTTTCCCTGATAGCTATAATCTCCAACAATTCAAATGTAATGTTAATCGATGTTTCAAGATGCCTTGATCTATCCCCTATCCTTCTCTTCATCCTTTCCTCTATGATTCCTATTTGCTCTCGTTCCAACTCTCTGTAACCCCTTGCGTGCTAGTGGCTTCCCGCTTTGCATGGGATGAAACGCTTAAAAAAAAAAATTCTCCAAACGCTCACACAGACACACGCACACAGACACACGCACCCCACATATATATATAAATGCATTCGTAGAATACAACCTTCATATATATATATATATATATATATATATATATATATATATATTTGGTGAGATTGATTTGAGTTTGTGATCCTGGGTTTCACGCTTTTGCGATCTTCAGACAAACTGATTATTTTTTTTAATTTTGGATTTATGTAGATTGCGTGTATTGGTGTTATTATGGAAGTTGGGGCGGAAACCGTCGTAGTGATGTCACGTATGCTAACGCAAACACAGATACATGTCCGTAGACCCGATGAGGTACGCAGATACACATACACACTCGCCCGCCGGGGCTCATATATTATATATATATATATATATATATATATATATATATATATATATATATATATGTGAGTGCGTGTGTGTGTGTCAACGGGGTTGCGTATATATATATATATATATATATATATATATATATACGCACCCCGTAGAGACACACACACACACATATATATATATAGTAGAACGCCACCTTCATATATATATATATATATATATGAAGGTGGCGTTCTACGAACGCATTTATAATCCAATCAAAGAGCTTCGTTGTTCGTGGCTGACTTTCTTTCTTACATTATTATTATTATTATTATTATTATTTCTGTTTTCATTTCTTTTTAGTTTGTTGATTTCTTGACTTATCTTCGTTTTCAGTCGGTGACTTCCAACCCAATGGGAACATAGCTATTCCCACCATAACAGTTCGTCGACTGTCCTCTGGAGTAACTCAGAGCACATGAGTCGAACAATTTGAAAGAAATCACACTTGCTATTTCCTCTTAGTTTTCTCTTCATTCATAAGAGCAGGTCACACAGAGTTCTCTGTATCGACATCGTCCTACGACATATGGCACTTACACAAAAGTGATACTGTTGTTTTTTTACATACACGCACGCTCACACGCGTACGCCTATATATATATATATATATATATATATATGTGTGTGTGTGTGTGTGTATATATATAAATGCAGGTGCTGTATAGGTTAAAGAGAAATCGGTGTTCGAATTCCAGTCGAGTCCATCATATATATATATATATATATATATATATATATATATATATATATATATATATATATATATATATATATATATATATATATATATATAAAATGGCTCAAACATTAATATTTTCTGGTTATAATTTATTACATTGAAATCGTAATCACGATCCGATTCATCAGACCTCCAAATTCCAATTTGTAGGTCTGATGTATTGGATCGCGATTACGATTCCAATGTAATAAATTATAACCACAAAATATTATTCTTTGAGCTTTTTTTTTATTATATTCTAACTCTGTTCTGGACATTGAGTTCTACCTGGATTCTATCCTCTTGGAAATTTACATATATATATATATATATATATATATATATATATATGCATATTGACCACTAATATTATATATATATATGTATATATATATATATATATTTTATAATAAAGAGAAAGAACAGTAAGATATATAATCCGATGTGTAAAAAACTCAAAATAATAAGAAATGATATAAAACTCAGTAAATTTCAAAATAAGTTATTCCAATAAATTTCAAAATAAGTTATACGAAAATTTGCTTGAAAATGAAACAGGACTAGGGACTTTAATTTAATTCTATAATTGAATTTGAAGTTTTTGTTTCTGAAACATGGTAATTCTTGTGTAACGATGTAATCATATTTTTAAATTGGTAAATTTATAATATATATATATATATGTATATATATATATATTATAAATTTTTACATACGGACAAAACAATTACTCACTACTGTTTTCTGTACGCATGTAAAATTTATAATAAATAATTATTGCGCTACTCTTGGTATTGAGCCCTCTTTTGCTGCGAACGTTAGAATTTATATTATTTTTGTTCTCATTACACGCAATATATTATATATATATTGCGCATGCGTTTACATATAGACAATAATGTTGATTTAATGTTTCAAATATGCATGACTATTCAAATTTCTATACGAAAGTATATATTACTATATAGACCTAAATGTATGTATCTATGTATGTGTATAGGTATGTACTTAATGATTTCTTTAAACTTTTAATATTATTCACTAAATTATAATGTCAAAATCGATTAATTTTCCTATAAAATGTTCAATTACACTTGATATATATTTGAAACTATAAATTAACGACCAATCGCTGTAAATTTGCTTCCAAAATGTTTTCATCTTGTTTGTTTATTCGATTACATTTTTCGAAATGCTTAAAGGAAAATTTATATTTTAGCTACTTAATACATATTCGGCATTAAGTCATTCACTGAATCCAATGAAAGCCCGGATGTCGTTTTGTTAATAAAATAATTTGTACGTGATTTGTGTTGATTTTGATTTTAGTTGAAACTAAATATTTCAAGACGTGTCATCTCTTATTTTGTCAATCAACTGATGTCACTTGTTGGTATTTGTTCACGTTCAAAAATTGTAAAGTCCCCGCTAAAGTATATACAATGTGAATAGTCTACGAGACTTTAACCTGGTACAAGATAAAATATAGCAGGACTCGGTGATAACATATACTATATTTTCTTGCAATTTCTAACTTTCGTGATTTGGCTTTGTCAAAATTAATTTTTTTTTTTTTCATTTTTCCAGGAAAAGTATGAGACAATAAGATTATAAAGTCTTCAGTTATTTAAAAAAATACAACTTCTGGTTCGGTTTATATAAAATTTGCAATTTCAAAACATTGCAATAAAGCCCCAATTTCTAGGGACTTAATCGTTCGCATAATTTTGAATATTAACTTTTTTTTTAATTTTTTTCCTTTTATCTTTTCAGGTGTTTGTTCAGTGCATGTAAGTAACCGGTTTTGTGACCGGCAAATCTTTGGCTAAAACCACCACCTTGGAGGTCCATTGAGTTTGAGCTTTTAATAAAAGAGGAAAGGAAAAAATACGTCTGGCTCCAAAACGCTATGCTTTGGCGTTTCTTGTCATGTGGTAGAAAATGACCATTGAGAAGGACGATTACAAACTTGAGAATTAAATTTACTTTCCGAGAAAAAAAAAAAGAATAGTGAGATCAATAACTCAAAAGTAAGAACGACATTTAACAACAATTTAAAAGAAGTAAACAAATGATTTAAAAACGGTTGCGAGAGAAGAAAAAAATGATTCTTGAATCCATCTTAGTTGCTTTTCAGCAGCTGAACTTGAATTGGTAGAATGGTTAATGGAATCTTTTAAAATGTCTGATTCCGATAATCGTGTTATTCTGAATGTGGGTGGCATTCGCCACGAAACTTACAAAGCTACTCTCAAGAAAATTCCAGCTACACGTTTGTCACGTCTGACGGAAGCGTTGGCAAACTATGATCCAGTTCTAAATGAATATTTCTTCGACAGACATCCGGGCGTCTTCGCCCAGATCCTCAATTATTACCGCACGGGAAAGCTGCACTATCCCACCGATGTGTGCGGACCCCTATTTGAGGAAGAATTAGAATTTTGGGGTCTTGACTCCAACCAAGTGGAACCCTGTTGCTGGATGACTTACACTCAGCACAGAGACACACAAGATGTACTCACTATCTTGGATCGACTGGATCTGGATACCGACAAACCGACAGAAGAGGATATTATGAAGAAATTCGGATTGGAGGATAGGTATAAGGCTGGAGATCTCAATTGTTGGCAAAGAGTTCAACCCAAGATTTGGGCTCTCTTCGACGAGCCATATTCTTCGACACCTGCAAAGGTAAGAAGTTTTACTTTTTTTGTTCTTTACAAGAACGGATATTAAAAAAAAAAGGTAAATTTATATATCCATATACAGGATGTACGCAACAGCAGGACGCCATAGTCAAAAATGCATATTTTCAAGAAAATAGATTTTAAACAACATTTTATTGAATTGGAATATTAACAAATAACATCTTCAATATGATTTCCATCATTTTTTATTAAAGCATTTCACCCCAAACAAGGCGGGGATGCCACTATCACGCAAGATGTTACAGAGAGTGAGAACAAGAGTAAAGAGGGGGGTGTTTGAGGAAAGAATCAAGAGAAGGACGGGGATCAGAATCAAAGCATAAGAATATGTCGATTGACATTACATTTGAAAATTTGAAGATTATAGCTATCAGGGAAGGAAGTAGGAGGAAGGGAGTTCCCATCTCTGTCCCATAATGATTTTTCCATTTACGTACAAATTTCCTAGACTAAATTGAACAATCATTATGGGACAGAGGTAGAATAATATAGAAGAATGGCTACTTTAATAATCAGATTAAATTGAAGGGGAGAGGAAAGATTTTCTTTTTAAGCATTTCATCCCAAACAAGGCGGGGCTGCTACTAGCACGCAAGGGGTTACAGAGAGTGAGAGCAAGAGTAAAGAGGGGTGTTTGAGGAAAGGATAAAGAGAAGGACGGGGATCAGGATCAAGGCATCAGAAGATGTCGATAGACATTACATTTGAATCATTTAAGACTGAAGCTATCAGAGAAGCAAGTAAAAGGAAGGGAGTTCCACTGTCGGGAAGTGCAAGATAAGAAGCTATTGGAGTAGAAGAAACGACTATATTTAACTGTATCGACAGTGAAAGGGTGGGACCGAGATACTAACCTAGTAGCACACTTAAATTCATGCAGTTTGGGGTACCAATAAAAGTATTTCGTCAGAGCAGTTGCCATGAAAATACTTGTAGAAAAGACAGAGGGAAGCAACAGCACGTCTGTGAGAAAATGACTGTAGACGAGTTGCCAGATCAGGACCTGTCACATTGCATATCCGTCTCTGGATTTTTTCTAGTACCTCAAGATGAACAGCTGGGGCCCTAAACCATATATGGCAGCGGTATTCAATGCAAGGACGAATGGTTGAATTGTAGATTTGAAGGATGCACTCAGGCGAGAAAAACATTCTGGAGCGACACAGAAAACTAACTTTCCTTGCGGTAGATGAAGCTACTGATTCAATAAAGATTGATGCACTGTTCATGTGAACTGTATGCAATATCTCCACACTGTCCTCAATTTTAGCACATTCACTCTTTATGCGTTCAATCAAGTGTGTTGCATCTGTGATTTTCATTGAGTGCACCTTGTCCTTTAGCATATCCCAGATAAAAAATGTCAATTATTTCTCCTTTTGATAAAACCCTGTTTAATCTGTTAATGAGATTTCCTATGAGTGCGGATTTTAAGGACACCCTTGCGTCTTTGTGTGTATGCGTGTGCATGCGTGTGTATGTGTGCTAGTGTGAATGTGCATGTGCGCGTGTATATGCGTGAATATATGTGCTTGTATGAGTACGTGTGTGTATGTGGGCGCTTGTGCATATGTGTGTGTGAAATTTAAATCATGACAGGAACAAGTAACACACCCAAATGTTCTGGGTTTAATAAATCCATTCTGCAGGGGGTTCTCGTTTGATTTAAGGGTTCACCAAAATGAGAAGGCCGTCAATATGTCTGGTCTCAAGACTGATAATTGCGATAGTGAGCTGACTGTGATATGAGATCAGGCTTCAATAGATTAATATGTGGCGCATAAAAAATACAAGATGACCTTCATCTAAAGATGATCCCTTAATCTAAATCTTGAACTTAGTTGAAGAAATAAAAATGGAAATATACATAGGTAATAATCCGTTCGTATATAATCCAAGTGAATCCTAATAATATAAAATATGGAAACTGATCCACAGAGCTCAATGTATTTATTATAGCAGAGCATATAAATTACATAAAATAGTATTAGGTTGGTGCAAAAATAATGACGTAATAATGTCGTTTTTTGACGTAACAATTCTTGTGTAACAATGTAATCATATTTTTAAATTGGTAAATTTAACGTCAAAAAACGACATTATTACGTCATTATTTTGCACCAACCTAATAATTTAAAATTACCTCGTTATGATCATTTCACCTTACAAGTAAATCTTAACTTGCAAGGTGAAATGATCATGACTATGAGATAATTTTAAATTCCTATTTTATGTAATTAATATCAGATGCCATCTTTAATTTTATTCAGTCAACGACGAGTTTTTTTTCTTAATGGTGATCAATGTCTCTACAGACAAACCCTAGCCCTCTCATCTACGGACCCCCCCCCCATCACCAAACTTCGAATGCAACGGATAAAAATCTAGAGGCAAATTTTTTTTAAAATCTGCAGGAAAAAAAACTTTCAAATCGTCAGCGATGTATTTCAAAATTTGCGGGCTTAGCGGAACGAGTCGTATTAGTTCTCAAAGTGACCGCTTAGCGGCGGCAGTGGCGGGCCTTTCAATTGTAAACAAAGACGAGTGTACAATATATAAAGTACGATATATTAGCGAGTGCGTGAGAAATCTATTATTTTTGTTATTTTGATTAAGATATCTATATTAAGCCTATATTTATTTATGCCATATACACATGTTTATAGTATTTACATTATGATCATAACTACTGCTAGTTACTATAGCGGTTTTATAACTCAAAAATAACCCCTTTCCATGTACGAACACTGGATTTTAACGGACCACCCCTCCACCTATTAGTCCGTTGATGAAAGGTTTGTCTGTACTTGTAAAATCTGCGGCATTCAAAAAGATAGGAAATTTGTTTTATAATCTTTGGGTCATAGCTTATTCTGTATCTGTCTATATTTCTGAGATGAGGTCTTATGTATATTATTTACACCATAATTAATAGATGTCAGTTATCTCCCGTTAATTTCCCCCTTAAAGTTCTCCACTGCCTTAAACGGGTATTGAACTCACACTCTTTGGGTCCTGTCACTGGATCTAACTAACGCCTTTATCCACTGTGCCATGTGTCCTTCAGGATTTAACTGAACCAGTGACAGGACCCAAAGAGTTTGAGTTCAATACCCGGTTAAGGCAGTGGAGAACTTTCAGAGGGAAATTAACAGAAGATAACTGACATCCATTAAACATGACACGTGGAACTAGAACGGCCGAAACGTTGTAATAAATATGGCGGCAAAGCTGAGGACAATAGTCTGAATAATGTAAATAATATAGTTTATTCTAGATTCTTGTAAAAGTATTTTCGATAGAAGAAATTGGAATATTCTGGAAGCTTTGTAGTCCTCGCGTGAAAAGCTGATCTCGTCCTAAAGAAGTTGACCTTGGTTTCTGGTGTCGTAATTTCTTACAATGGCGTAAATAGTCCCTACTGGAACGTCACAGGCCAACATGGTGGGAATTCACACGCATAGGAAAGTAGTTCCCCGTTACCATTGATAACCACAGTAACTACTAATATAACGAGGGAGAAAGGAAAATGGTGAAAAACGATTAGTAAAATTCAATCAGATCTATTTTATTCTTGCTCTTGTTGTTATTAGGAATATTGCGAACGAATAAGCCAAGCCATAACGTTGACATTCAAGGATAAAAAAGTTAAAATAGAATGCAACGATGGAAGGGAGGAAGGAAGACACAGTTTTAATATTGTGTTAGTCTTTTCAGTGAAATAGGAGGAAGAATTTATGTGATGTTCAATGTTTGACAGAAAGAACATAGAATCTACGACTCGCCCAGCTCCCGGACATCATTTCTGGAAAGTGATGGCTGATGTGTAAGCCAATTAATCGACTCTGTGTGTACCAATCTGAATATATATTTCTACGTCCATTTCACGAGATGTATTCATATATTTGATTTGTAATTCTGGTCATCAAAATATACGTATGTGTTCCTTAGAAACGCGAGAAATCACTAAATTCAACGTTACTCTACACCTGAAAATTAAGAGTTTTTTTATAGGCAATATCAAAGAATTTGATATTTTCACGTTTAGTTTAAACTAAAGGTATGTTTCTTGCTATGGCTATGAACATGTACAATATACCCAATACTCTTAAGTGACTAATACACGGAGATCTTAATAATTAGGGATTCTGAGATTTTTTCTCAGTATGCAATAAACGGGTTGGTCTTAATAAAAGGGACTGGAAAAATTATAGTTTCAAAAATTTTGAAATTAATAAGAGGATAGTTTTAAGAAGCTCCATGAATATTAGAAAATTTCTTCAAAAATAATTAAATAAGCGTCAATCTTTTTACTTGGCACCTTAAGAGTATAACACACTAAACAATCTTAGAGTTTCCTATATGCTGAATGTGGGTGGGGGTCATCTTTCTGGGATATATTGTTTTTAATAGTGAAAACCCCCACATCATCACGACAGCTGTGACGTCCATTGTCAAATCTCTCTGATGTGCTATGTTCTTTCAGGACGTAGGCGATTATGGCTCTCCACTTCACTCTGTCCCTTGCAACTCTCAACAAGTTCCTTCCCTCTGCTTCCTCCCCCAGACCATGTTCTGTGATCCATTTGCTTACACCCACCAGGAATGTCACGTGTTACTTTCCCTTGTCTCTCTTTCCTCCTATTCGGTCCGTGAGTATCAGATTTTTCAGGCCCGCCCTCTTCATTATGTGTCTCTTTTGGGATGTCTCCGGTATGAGGGAGAGATCCTGGCCTTCCGTTTCAAGTGCTATTTCTTACTATTTTACGATGCGTGTAAAATCCAGGAAAACGATAAATGTCAATAAGGATATATATATATATATATATATATATATATATATATATATATATATATATATATATATATAAAGAGAAATAAAAGTGTGAAGCTTGATATTACTAGAAATTTCTAAAAGCGAATCAATCGGTTTCACTCCCGCTCATCAGGCCTCCACGGGAGATTTAACTTAAATTAAAACACTAGAAAATAAACAGATGGTATGCTGCTAATTTTAGTGCTGATTGGTTCACAGTGTTGTCCCGGTTGCACTCATTATTTCACCTCAAGGTGTTGGAGGCACTTTACATCGGGTCCCACAAACCTTCCCGGTGTAAACAGCGTGAATGCTTGTTGGGTCTCACTGCTATTTGCCTCCAGCTCATTGTGTTCAATTGTTTTCCCCTTTTCCTTCTCATTGCACATTTTCTAGTGTTTTAATTTAAGTTAAATCTCCCGTGGAGGCCTGATGTCTAATAATATCAAGCTTCACACTTTTATCTCTGTTATAAGATTTTGTACCTTCAAAAATATTTTCAAATATATATATATATATATATATATAGAGAGAGAGAGAGAGAGAAATATAGTTTTAAGGTGGCTATATTTATGGGATAAAGTGCTCAATATCAGTTATATTGAGCACTGTTTCACGGCCTGACGATTGCGTCCAGCATGAGACACCCTGTCGCCTCTGAGTGTTGACGTCAATGGTCACTTTTATATATATATATATATATATATATATATATATATATATATATATATATATATATATTACACCTTTAAATTCCTCATGGAACATAGGGCCACAAGATACAGTCTATAACAAACCAGTTTTTTTTTAAGTGTGTAGGTTGTTAGCCTACTGCACAACCCCCAACCTAGAGGATCAGGTTTTCAATTCAGAGTTGTCCTTCTTCTAGACCAGTTGCCACCCGAGAGAGAAGAAGCGGATTCATACCTTTCCCAATGGCATTAGCGCATAAGTGAATGTAATGGGTTCGACTGGAATTCGAACTCGGCTCTCCGATTCCTCCATCCGAGCAGCTATCCATTACTTCTCAATTATCAATAAATACTAATCCCTAATTAGTAGGATGAACTAACTAAAGCAACGGCAAATCTTATAAAAACTGACTCAGACCAAAATAGACGATTATCCTCTGACACAATTGTCCAAAGTTTGCGTGTATTTTGTCTTATTGTCAACATCAAAGCATCGTGCGTTTTTGGTTTTGTTTTTCCATTTTTATCTAAATTTACTATTTCCTTTTATAATCTCTTCTAATTGTCTTAGGAATGGTCATGTTCTAAAGAAACTTGTATAATAGGATAATTTTCATATTCACTGCATAAAGTAAATAAATTAACTCTTTTCTCTACGACAACCTAAGTTTGTTATAGAATAAGTTTTTTTTTCTTTCATAATTTTAATATTAAAAAATATCTTTTTTGTTCAACTTGCTGACTATTATAACGCAATAAAGTCGCCATGAAACACGTGAACAACACGTGCGATCAAGCTGAGTGACGATATCATCACATGATGCCAAATGTGACAGGTGGGGTTTTGCAAAAATACTGTGCCGCCTAAGTTAAGCTGCGGACAGACATTTTTGTATGACCTGTCTGCTTTCTTCTTTGAGTGAACAGGTGCTGTGTGCAGACTTAAATGAAAGGTGTGCCTATGCCTTCAGAGAGGCACGGTGGAGCAGTCAATAGCAGCTCGGATTGAGGAATCGGAGTGCCGAGTTCGAATTCATTACATTGACTTATGTGATAATACCCTTGGGAAATGTATGAATCCTCTTCTTTTCCCTGTAGCTATGGGTAAATAGCAGGACAGACCGGGCGTTGGGTAGCAATTGGCCTACCGCAGGAAAAATCTGCCTCGTCAGTCATGTATTGAAAGATACATGATCACCTAAGTGTTGTGGAGTCCTCCCTCTAATGAGGCTATTGTGGACTCTTCCGCTTACTATAAAGTTAGCAGGAAAGTAATCCTCGGGGGAACAATATATATAGACTGTTAGATATAGACTGTTATACCGAGGCTGTGACTGTTCGCAGCTCCTGTCAAACTCTCTACTTTAGGCAGAGAGGAACCCGGACGAGGCTGTGCCGAAGGTCAGAGTCTCATCCGGGGAAGTAGACAGATCCGAACCCGTTTATGCGGGTTCTACGGAGATTTTTGGCCGAGCCTACGGGCTCGGATGACCCACATTAAACTCGGCCTTGTGCTACATATAACCCTCGTGGGTGAGGGCTATTAAATATAACGGTGATAGACAGAACGCTGGTCAACCGACACACACTTCCAAGTCGTGTAATACTCTTCTGTTGTATTTACTGTTCAATGCATTATTTATCTGCAACCTCTTGTCTTGTTATTTCTTAACCTTTTACTTAGTCACAACACTAAGCGTGCATCACGCATGGCACATAACTAACTATACGTTCAAAAATTTTGAGGTAAGTTTCCACATATTTAGCAAACAGGAAGCAAACAGGAAGTGAAGGTAACTTTAACAATCTAAGATACGCAGATGATATTGTGCTGATGACAGATAAAGAAAGAAAACTATAAACCTCATACACAGGTTAATGAAGGAAAGCAAGAAGAAGGGACTAGCCACTAACTGTAAGCAGACAGAAATACAAAGCCCAAGATGCAAACTACGAACTGGAGATGTCAACATCAAGCGGGTACAGAAATTTAAACATCTGGGAAGTGTTTTAACAGACAATAGAAGATGCGATACCAAAATCTGAACGTGCATTGATTAGTGAAAGACGCCTTACAAAAGCTAAAGCACTGTTATGTAATATCAAGACTCTTGTATGACAGTGAGTGCTGGACAATCTCCTCACAGATGATGAGAAAACTGGTGGTAATAGAAATGCCGTCCTACAGAAGGATGCTGAGAATTCGATGAAGTGTAAAGGAAACAGACCTAGAATCAAAAAGCTGCTGATATTTCTTGGAATATAATGAGGAATTAGGCTTTGGGGAATTTGATACTCACAAGACAGAACGACAACCAGAATGGCAGAGGAAGATAGTGAGAGATTAACAAAGGGACTAACGTTGTTAACGGCTATAAGAAACAGGAGCTTGTGGAGAGCCATGATCACCCACACTCTCAAAAGAATACGGCAGGTAATAGAAGAAAGTAATGTTAATGTGCAGTTCCTTTAAACCAATGCTTTTTAATATTTTCTTCTCTAGCGACACCCTTTTCTGATATCTGCATTCGTTTTTTTAAAATTACACTCGGACTTGGAGCAAAGATAATGCAACAAAGTTAATGTCACGTGGTTATCTTATAGCAAACGTCAACCAAAGGAAGTAAATTGTGGCGGAAACAGCCAAACGGTGATCCCCGACATTCGAAGCAAAAGAAAACTTGGCTTCCATGTTGTTGCTCTGTACAGATATGACTTGTCTTTTTGCTATTTCTCCTAATCCCTATTCTGCCAACCATTTACACAAACTCGTTCTCCTTCCTATCTGTTCCGTCACCTATCATGACGTGGCCGATCATGGTCCTCCACAATTTCCTGTTCTTTGTAAATTTTGTCTTTTTTCTATCTCTCCGAATCCCTGTTCTGCCAACCATTTACACAAACTCATTAAGTAGGTTATTAGTTTCTTTCCTCTGTCCCTCTTGCCTTCAATATGTCATGTGAGTGTTAAATTTTCCAAGCCCTCTTTCTTCTTTAAGTTCCCTAGAAATTTCAACTGTCTCTTTCTCATTATAAGTAGGCTATCCTTTTTTGTTTCCATTTTCTTGAAAACTTGGTCACATGTTCAATACATGGTATTCACAATATGAAATTCAAGAAACCTTTCAAGTATTTTTGCCTCATGACATTTTATTTAATGTAAGTTTTCATCTTCATTATTAAAACTTATTACTAATTATTATTATAAATATTTTTTTAAGAATTTCACCTGAAGCAATGTGGAAGTGCCACTAGCATGCAAGGGATTACAGTGAATGAGAGCAAGAGTAAAGAGGGGGTGATTGAGGAAAGGATATAGAGAAGGACAGCGATTGGAATCAAGGCTCTAGAAGATGTCGATTGACATTACATTTGAATATTTAAAGATTATAGCTATCAGCATCCTTCTGTAGAACAACATTTCTGTTGCCTCAAGTCTATTCTTCCTCTGTGCATATATTCGTCTGAGTTTGATTGCAAATTATATGGCTTCTATCACGAGTCATGTCTTCTAATAAAGACTGAAACAAGCCGCCACTCCCCTAAGACTGCAAGAACATCGTAAAGCCGTAACACGAGGGGAAATACAAAAATCAAGCGAAGCTGACCATATATGGAGGGAAAATGGACATCACAGCCCCATGTGGGATGAGGTTGAAATAATAGATAGAGAGCATCACTCGAAAAAACTTAAGGAATCAGCACATATGCTAGGCCACAAAAATCTCCTGAGCCGACCAAGCATAGAAATGAATACAACATGGGAACCAATAATTAGGAGTGCTAGAGAAAAGCAATGAATAACAACACAAAATTGCAATATAAGCTCTGGTAAACAAAATATGCAATAATAATAACGGAAAAATTGCAATATGAGCACTGGTAAAAACGGCTGCTGAGACATTAGTTTTATAAGTCCCAAAAATTGATGCATAGAAGGACGCATGGCCCAGTGGATAAAGGCGTTGGTAAGATCCTGTGAATAGACCCAAAGTGTTATGAGTTCAATATCAGTAAGCAGCGGTGAACCAAAAAGCTTGGAGTTAAAGGGAAAATAACTCATCTGAAAAAGGCGTGGCATGTGGAACTTGAACAATCTACACCGGTGGACGAAATAAAGTTTCGGAAAGGGTTCGAAATCCCTGAGGAAGGCCAGTGCGTACAATAGTGAATATGGTAATGAAGATGAGGATAACAGTCCGAATAATGTAAATAATAATACCTCATCTCAGAGATAATAGACAGCAATGTTTGTCTCATTACTATCCTGTTAGGGGAGGTTACTCGCTGTTTTCCACTGACTCTCTTGCCCTCAATATGTTCTGTGGCAATCAAATTATCCAAGCCCTCTTTCCACAGAAATTTCGAAGTATAAGTGTTCTTTTTTCCATTATCCTTAAAAATTCCTCATTGCTCACATGCTTTGTCCATGGTATTCTCAGCATTTTTCTGTTGAACTACCTCTCTCTTGCCTCAAAACACGGTTTTAAATTTCTGTGCTTGCATGATTTTGATATATCCAATTCGTAGTTTGCATCTCGTGATGTTCCTCTCGCTGCTAACTATGCATTCTATCTTCTTACAATTGATAGTCCTTTCTTCACGCTTTCTTTACTATCTTGTCTAGAAGTACCTGTAGCATTCTTTTTCTGTCTGATATCAACACAGTATCATCCGCGTATCTTCCAGTTCTCTTAGAATTGCTTTACTGTAAAGGTTAAATAAATCTGATGAGAACGCACTTTTTTGTTTTAACACCTTTTCCATTTTTGTGTACTTATTCAATCCTCCCTCCCTTCCATCGTTGCATTCTATTTTAACTTTTTTATCCTTGAATGTCAACGTTATGGCTTGGCTTATTCGTTCGCAATATTCCTAATAACAACAAGAGCAAGAATAAAATAGATCTGATTGAATTTTACTAATCGTTTTTCACCATTTTCCTTTCTCCCTCGTTATATTAGTAGGTACTGTGGTTATCAATGGTAACGGGGAACTACTTTCCTATACGTGTGAATTCCCACCATGTTGGCCTGTGACGTTCCAGTAGGGACTATTTACGCCATTGTAAGAAATTACGACACCAGAAACCAAGGTCAACTTCTTTAGGACGAGATCAGCTTTTCACGCGAGGACTACAAAGCTTCCAGAATATTCCAATTTCTTCTATCGAAAATACTTTTACAAGAATCTAGAATAAACTATATTATTTACATTATTCAGACTATTGGGGTATTATCTACACTATTTTCATTATTCACACTATTGTCCTCATCTTTGTTGCGATATTTCTTACAATGTTTCAGCCGTTGTACGCTTCGGCCTTCTTCAGGTGGTTGGATTGTCGAACTGAACTCTTTATAACTCACTGGGGTAGACTGTTCTTGTTTCACGTGCCATGTTTAATGGATGTCATTTATCAGTCATCTTCTATTAATTCCCCTCTGAAAGTTCTCCACTGCCTTAACTCTTTGGGTCCTGTCACTGGATCTAACTAATGCCTTCATCATCTGTACCATGTGTTCTCAAAGATGAGGACAATAGTCCGAATAATGTAAATAATGTACATAATTCCTCATCTCAGAAATATAGACAGATGCTGAAAGGCCGAAACGTTGTAATAAATATGGCGACAAAGATGAGGACAATAGTCCGAATAATGAAAATAGTGTATATAATACCTCATCCCAGAAATATAGACAGATACTGAAAGGCCGAAACGTTGTAATAAATATAGCGACAAAGATGAGGACAATAGTGTGAATAATGAAAATAGTGTAGATAATACCTCATCTCAGAAATATAGACAGTTATTCAATTCATTTTTATCCGTATATAGGGTGTTTCCCCCCAGTAAATATTCCTATATCTTCCTAAATAATTATTCCTATATCTTTCCAAAGCAAGTTTTCCTAGCAGATATGGTTTAAATATATATTTCAGCCAAAAAACCCATGCATCGAACGTGATAAATTAGAACCTATAATAGAAAGGCAATATTTATTAGATTGATTTGAGTCAATCATTTTTCAACAGGTTAACCTTCAATAAATGCCATTCTAATTTCAATTCACTCATCAGTTTCATACACTCAATTATAATAATTGTAAACGTATCCTCAAAGAGACTAAGTCTTTGTTTGATGATGGCATGAAGCAATGTATAGCCTCTAATAAGTTTGCTTCTTATGACTACTGGTCGTTGTGTAATAATAAGAGTAAGTCTTCTATCCCTCTTCTCTTCACTTAATTTGAGGTTTTATCATCTTCTGCTGATAAAGCAAAATGTTTTGCTTGTAAATTCTCTTCCAATTCTACTCTTGTCTCATCTGCAGTATCTTTGCCTGACTTTCCACTTAGAACTAAGTCCCTATTGAATGATATGCATATAACTCTATTATTATGGAGAGACACTGGCTAATCATTTTCCAACAAGTTAGCTTATTACGAACTTAATGATAATTTAGATTCACTCGTCAATTTCAGGAATTTCAATAATAATATTAGGGAGACATTAGTTAAGTTTTTTTTTTTATCTTGTCATCCTTTTACTAATGCTGTTGTAATTTCAATTCATTTATCAATTTCCCACGCTCAAAAATAATATCGTTGGAGCGACATGGACGAATACGTTTTCAAGTTGGCCTTCAAATGCTGGGATCATTTTGATTCACCCGTCAATTTCAGTTTCTCAAAAATAATATCAATTGGAGAAATATGAACTAATCTTTTTTCTTTTTTTCAACAAGTTTCAAATTATACAAATGGAATGATGATTTTTAGTTATTCATCAATTTTAGAATCTTGAAAAAAATAATGTCATTAGAAAAACGCGGAGTAATAATTTTTCAACAAGCTGCCATTCTAGAAATGATAATTTTAATTCACTCGTCAATTTCTGACACTGAGAAATAATATTAAAAAAGAGACACAACTTAATAATATTTCAGCAAGTTCGCCTTTTACTAAGGCTATGCTAATCTATATTCATCCATGAATGTCATACTCACGCCAAAACCGAAAAGCAACATGAAGTAACATTTTTCAATATGTTAAAGAAATGCTTTCATAATATTGAGAAATTACAGACATTTCAGACTCTCAGAAGTTGTATCTAATGTAATCACTGAACACTTAAGTTTAATTCTAAAAATATATAGCTGAAAAGCTCGACTCTTACACGAGTGTTTTCTGTATTTAATGTGCTTCATAAGGTTTTCAAAAGGTTTCTATTTTTGTTCGCATTAAATACTACACTTATAATTACAGCTTCTCCCTCTTCATCTTCGAAGAACATTTAACTGCCCCTCACTTTCACCACAGTAATCTTGGTGTTAAAAGAACGGAGAAATATTCCACCCTAGCCCCACACACCGACTACACCCCAGGCTTGTAATCAAAGACTGGAAAACCTTGGCAAGCATCTACTTGAAGATGGTCGGTTCCAAATTTCGAAAAATAGATATCTCTCTCTTTCTCTGTCTTTCTCTATCTTTCTCTCCCCCTCTCTCTTTCTTTATCACTCTCTCTTTTTTCTCTTTCTCTTTCTTTCTCTCTCTCTCTCTCTCTCTCTTTATATATATATATATATATATATATATATATATATATATAGGTTGTTTTGGGATCAGATATACAATATTATCTTCTGACACATCCACACCTACAATGGTCAGATAATTCAACATTTAAGTACAGCTTTTTGTCATCTTCAGTTAATGGCGGCAAAACAAAACAAAACTTTAATGTTGTTTTGTTTTTTGATTTTTGGTTTGTTTGTTTTTTTTTTCTTAAAGTTCGAAAAATAACGTTCATCATTCCGGTCGAAAGCGCCAAGCGAACGAAAGGACAAATAAGGCTATAAAACATTTTTTAAGTCAACGTGAGCAAGCGATCCTAGTAAATCATTGATAGTTCAATGAAAATGATCCTCACAGGGAGCCCCATTGTTGCGTTCCTGTTCCAGATTAGTATAATAAATAAACAGGCGCCTATACTAGAGCGATATTTAGTAAGGTAGTGTCGGAAGCAACTACGCGAATAGGGCATTAGATACTAAGTATATCCGTCATATACGAGACCAAAGATTGATAACTACAAGTGTGGGTAGTATCATCAGCTGGGTCTGCTGAAACTATGAACGAAGCCTGAGTAAGGAATTAGCCAGGATTGCAATGAACGTACAGGGTTGAATGCAAATAAGTGTGAGTGATATTCGTTCCAGTATGAATTTCATCCGAGAATTAAGTAGAGCAACACTGAGTTAGTTTTACCTTCATCAGCATTCGTTTAATGGACGCCTCTCACCTCATATTTCTCGATTAGTCGTTAGAAGATTGTTTTTGAACAAAATATAGAAGATGTCCTCTGAACGGATTTTCAGGATTCATTTTTGAAGCAATTAACCAACCTGTTTGCGTCCTGGGTAAGACAATAAACTATATCCGAGAGCAAGGCCTCTGATCAGGAGGTTATGAGGAGCACAGAACCACCTCTTAATTGCTGGTGTTCCCACGTTCACCACGGCACGTGGTGGTAGCATCTGTTACGGTCCCAGCTATGGGCAAATAGTTAACCCCAAAACTGGGGTCAAAACACTATGAAAGAGTAAAAATAGGTTTTAATACCAACCAAAATTTTCGAAGAAAAAATCATTACCAGCAATGAATTTTTGAAGAAAAATTATTACCAGCAATGAATTTTTGAAGAAAAATTATTACCAGCAATGAATTTTTGAAGAAAATTATTACCAACAATGAATTTTTAAAGAAAAAATTATTACCAGCTGTGAATTTTTGAAGAAAAATTATTACCAGCAATGAATTTTTGAAGAAAAAATTATTACCAGCAATGAATTTTTGAAGAAAAATTATTACCAGCAATTAATTTTTGAAGAATAATTATTACCAGCAATAAATTTTTGAAGAATAATTATTACCAGCTGTGAATTTTTGAAGAAAAATTATTAGAAGCAATGAATTTTTGAAGAAAAAATTATTACCAACAATATATCTTTGGGAAAAAAATACTACCAGCAATACAGTTTTGAAAAAAAATAATATCAGCACTAAAAATCTTGTCGGCATTAAATAACCCGTTGAGGTTGATATACCGTAAAACACAACAAACCAAAGCAAACCAATCTGTTTGAATGTATTTTCTTCTGGACAGAATTCTTGCAGGTATTAGGAGCATTAATGAATAACCTCAGGGAAAACAAATCATAATAAACATAATAATTTAAATTCAAGTTAAAACTTTTTGTATTCCCTTCACATTCAAAGCAATTTAGAAAGACATAAATTTGGCCGATTGTCTATTCGACTAATATCTACCAAAAAAGTGTGACTTCACTAATATGCTATGATTTGTTTTACTTCATTGACTGAACAGCCAGTGATATTTTCGTTTGAAATTTATAAAATCTTTCTTTTAGAAATAATTTTTAAGGAAATAGGTTTCTCGAGTTCAGTTATTTGGTATTACTCTTTCCCGTATTTATGAAGAGTTTCCTTCTTAATTTTCTGTTTGAAGTCGTATGAAAAGTTAACATCTTGATTATGTCATTATTTTCACTTTGAATTATATGTAATATCCATTTTAGCTGTTGCTACTGTTGAAAGTGCTGTAGTTTCTGTTATTTGGCATAGATCTTGTGATTCTACAGCGCCAGTCAACAAGGTTCCAAGAAGAATGGTCCTCGTTAAGAACTACATGCTTCTTTTGCTTGAAGCCATTGAGAAAGCGGGCAGTTTAAATCATTCTGAACGAGTTTGATGCCATGTATGACATCCATATCAAAGTCTCAATCTGACGAAACTATTTAAAGTTAGATGTTTATTATTAAAATGGTTATGATGTATGAGGTGTGTAATAGGAGTGAAAGAGGAGGAAGAACGATATATAAACGATTGACCCTTTACTTGGAAAGTTTAAAATTGTAGTGTTTAGGGAAGCATCCAAGTGGGAGCAATTTTGTGGAAAACATCCTAAGTGGAGCTTTATCCTTACAATTAGAATAGGGAAAGAATGAGAGCAATTCAACTCCGTGAAAATAACAATGATGTTTGGTGTAAATGAGAACCAAATCTCCAAGTAAAAAGCATTATTGTTTTTGAGAAGAATCAGTCTTCTATATACACTGACGTGCCAAAAGTCATGTGATATCAATGTGTAAAGTTGGTGGCACTATCGAAACTTGACGTCATGAAAATGTTGAGACATATCATTTAGGCTCTGATATCTATTGAGTCAGTGTGAACACTAAATAAACAGCTCATTATTGAAGCTCCAACGGAACATGGTGATGGATGCAAGACGGATAGGGAATTCTATTTCTAAAATTATGGACACATTTGTTGTCACGTGTGTATGGGAAATGCCAGACGGGAAATATTACTGCCCACTGCAGACAGTTGTAGTGACAGATCACGGGTCATAAAGATTCTATGGTCCTGTTAACATCATGTCACCGAAGAGAGCGTCTAACATGGGGGTTCGTTACATCACTAAGTGAACTCTGGAGGACTCGCAACGTTTACGCGGATCAGTGAGTCGAATTTGTAATTGTTTTGGGAGGATTCCAGTGATACAGGATCAAAAACTGAACAAACTGAACGAACAGTGACGATTACTTTGCACTGTTTCGTGACTATTTTAACCCATTCAAGGGGCTCTATGTACCCACCACCACTAATAATGAATTATTATGGCCTCTGTCGCCAGGTACAGTTTGACCAGAATTGTTTTGAGACTTCCCACAAATAAAGTGATTACAACTTTCATCCGACATCATCCTAATTGAACATTTATAAGACATAGTAGAAATGTCTACTGTTTAAGGATTTTTTGAGGGATTTCTTAGGATAAGATGGACAATAATTAAAAATTACTTTATCAGTTTCTACGCCCAATGACCAGAAAGGGTGTGTATTATATATATATATATATATATATATATATATATATATATATATATATATATATATATATATACCCAAGTATAGGATTGGTGTATAGGGAATAAATTCCAATACTATTCTTAAAAGAGTGCTCAATACAGAGTAGAGCAAATATAACTATTTATTCGAAAATTATAACATAAAAATGTTATAAAATCACTACGAAAATAGCCATTTTGGTGTCTTATCAAGTGATGACGTTGAATGTAGAATGAAGGGTTTTAAAAAGTTCAAATCAATGAAACACCCCTTAGGGATGTTTGATTGATTTGAACCTTTTAAAACCCTTTATTCTACATTCAACATCATCACTTTGTGTTGAAACAAAATGGCTCTTTTTGTAGTGATTTTATAACATATTTATGTTATAATTTTCGAATAAATAATTATATATATGTATATATATAAATATATATAAATTTAGTTTAATTTAATTAAAAAGCAGACAACCTTAACGGTCCATTGATTATATTTTCTTTCCGCAGAAAAGTGATTTTTTCTGGGGAAATAAAATATAATCAATGGACCCTTAAGGTTGTCTGTGTCTTTAATTAAATTAAATTAATATTCGCTCTGGTTTTACATTGAGCTCTCTGGATTACATCCTCCTTGGGATTACCCATCCGGATTACTAAACTTTTCACTACCTAACAAATATATATATATATATATATATGTGTGTGTGTGTGTGTGTGTGTGTGTGTGTGTGTGTGTGTGTGTAACAAATGGAAAGCGTTTCATTGCCTTTCTAGTCTTCATCAGATCTAAAAATGAAAGAAAGAAATGTGTGTATGTGTATTTGTGTATATGTTAAATACTGAATCATAGTACTTTTTCCATAGAAAAGGAGAAAGGAGTAATCAAATCTAGTTTCAATGAAATGTTTTCCATTTTGCAGAAATTTCTTAAAATTTTAGTCGGGATTCTATATCCTATTTTAAACAGACACACACGCAAACACACACACACACATATATAATAGTTTTCTTATAATAAATTACAATAAAAACATTTTATATCTCATTTTTGTAGCGATGCAAAATGTTTTTATTGAAATTTAGTATAATCAAAATATTATAATATTTGGGTCTACTTTGTATTGAACATTTTTTTAAAGTAAATGCTGCGAACTGTGGATTTTTACTTCATCTGTTATTTCTCACATTTGTATATATATATATATATATATATATATATATATATATATATATATATATATATATATATATATATATGCGTGTGTCTGTGTGTAGTTCAATAAATGGAGTTCAATTTATTCAATAAATTGAACTCTATTTATATTCTAAAATTTGATCTGAAGAGATGGACGTCTGAGTTCACGAAATAAACTATCACCTGAAAGAATTTTTAGGTCTTAGGAATATTGTTGTGAATTGTGAGATTAGCGCACTTCCAGGTTATTTTCTGCTTACTAAATCTTTTTCTCTCTTGATTAGATTGTGGTCAGATGTATTACAGTGAACTACCTGAGTGCTTAAAGTGTTGTTATGAGCATATCCCCCCTGATGCTCATATATGCTCTTCTTTGAGGATTCTAGATGTTTCACCAATGGCCAATATATATATATATATATATATATATATATATATATATATATATATATAAAATGAGACCGAATCAAATATAAATTCAAACGTTCATAAGGTTGATTTAAAATAGGGCTCAATAGTAGAGCAATATTTTTATTATAGAATATTACACTGAATGTAATATCCTATAATAAAGTACATATATATATATATATATATATATATATATATATATATATATATACTTTATTTTAGGATATGACATTCAAACATGTACGAAGAGCGCTACATAAATGCACTCATGTTTCGATGTGTATCTTCACATCTCATCAGGCGTTAGTAAATGACTGATTATTACAATTATTAGGATTTAGATACAACTACATTTCCCGCGAAAAAATGAAAAGAAAAAAGCAAGAAAGAAAGACACAGGATATAATCTCTTTTGCAGAGAAAAGGAAGAGGAGAAAAAAGAAAATATAAATATAAGGAAAGTATAGAATATATATATATATATATATATATATATATATATATATATATATATATATATATATAATACAGAACCCTTAAAACTCTATTTGGTAAGTAATAGTTTATTTCGTGGACTCAGAAATCGATGTCTTCAGACCAAATTTTACAAAAATGGAGTTCAAATTATTCAGACACCATTATTACATTGCTCTGTTCTTACATTGAGTTCTCTTTGGAATTATATCCTCTTTGGAATTATCCCTACTAATCATCAAGCGACATATATATATATATATATATATATATATATTATTATTATTATTATTATTATTATTATTGATGCGGAATCCTTAAAAATCCATCAGGTCAGGTTATAATTTATTTTGTGGACCTTACGTCCATCTCTTCAGACCAGTTTTACATTAATAAATGGTGTTCCCTTTCCTCTCCTTATGTCTATCTCTATTTCTCTTACCCATAAAAAACTGAAATCTCTATCTTTCTCTCCCTTTAATATTAAAAGTCCCTTTTCTCTCTCTCCTCCCTTCTTTTTTTCTTCTTTTCCTTTTCCTTGTGTAGCCCACGAAATAAATTATAACCTTACCTGATGGATTTTTAAGGATTCTGTATTCATTATTCATATTGCTCTGTTCTTACATTGAGCTCTCTTTGGATTTATAACCTCCTTGGAATTATCCCTACTAATCATCAAGTGATATTGTTATATATATATATATATATATATATATATATGTGTGTGTGTGTGTGTGTGTGTGTGTGTGTGTGTGTGTGTGATTTTAATCACTTCACCCCAAACAAGGTTGGAATGCCACTGGTACGCAGAAAGTGAAAGTGAGAGAAAAGACCACGTATAAGGGAGATTGAGGAAAGGATAAAACGATAAACTGGATTCAAGAAGATCGAAGATAGCGATTAAGGTTGTATTCAAATCTTTGAAGATTATAGTTATCATGGAAGCATGGAGACGGAAGGGAGTTCCACGGGCGGGAAGTGCGAGGAAAGAAACTGTTGGAGTAGAAGCGGCGGTTACATTTATGTATTTCAACAGTAAAAGGCTGGGATCTAGATGCCAATCTAGCAGCACGCTTAAATTCACGTAATCGAGGAACCAAGGGAAAAAAGCTCGTCAGAGCAGTTGCCATGAAAATATTTGTAAAAAAAAAAAAAAAAGACAGAGGGAAGACACATGTCGGTGAGAAAGTGACTGAAGTCGAGATGCCAGGTCAGGATTGATTACATTGCAGATCCTTCTTTGGATTTTGTCAAGAACTTTGAGATGAGTAGCAGGAGTACCAGACCAGATATGGCAGCAGAATTCAATGAACGGACAAATGGTAAATTTGTTAATATGCAAAATGGACTCTGACGTGTGTGTGTGTGTATGTGTGTGTGTGTGCACGCGCGTGTGAGTGTGTGTATGCGTGTGTGTGTGTGTGTGTGTGTGTGTGTGTGTACATTTATCATGCTTTTTTGTATATAATAGTTTATGTGTATATTTGTTTCTGTTAATATTATCTACCAGTTGTTTAACAGTCACTGATTGGTGTCTTTTCTTCTTCTTTTTTTTCTTTCTATCTTCCAGGTTATCTCCATTGTGTCCGTTTTCTTCATCGTTATATCTATACTATCCTTCTGCCTTAAGACTCATCCTGAGATGCGAGTTCCGGTCTTGCGCAATGCGACAAATTCAACCCCTTGGCATTTGGAGAAGCAGAAGACCGAACCGCACGAGGCCTTCTTCTATATCGAGTGCGCATGCAATGCGTGGTTCACGTTTGAGATTATTATCCGCTTAATTGTGGCACCCAATAAATTCTACTTCATGAAGGCCCCCGTCAACATCATCGACATTGTGGCCACACTGTCGTTCTATCTTGACTTTTTGCTCACGAAACTTAAACAGGAGAGCGACATTCTCGAGTTTTTCAGTATTATTCGTATCCTTCGTTTATTCAAACTGACCCGCCATTCTGCGGGCTTAAAAATTCTCATCCATACTTTCAAAGCCAGTGCCAAGGAATTATCTCTTCTAATCTTTTTCTTGGTTCTGGGTATTGTAATTTTCGCTGCCCTTATATTTTACGCTGAACGGATAGAATACAACCCAAACAATGACTTTGATAGCATCCCCGTTGGTCTGTGGTGGGCAATTGTGACAATGACCACAGTAGGATATGGGGATATGGCCCCCAAGACGTATGTAGGTATGTTTGTGGGGGCATTATGTGCTCTAGCTGGTGTGTTGACGATAGCTCTACCGGTCCCAGTTATAGTAAGCAACTTCGCGCTTTTTTACTCACACACACAGGCCCGATCGAAACTGCCCAAGAAACGACGACGAGTGTTACCAGTGGAAGCTCCCAGACCAAAAGTACCGAAAGGACCTGGTGTCCCAGGAGGAGGTGTGGGCCCAGCAAATAGGAGGATGAACGCCATAAAACATAATCATCCTCCCGGGTCGTTGGACGCTAAGATGGCCCGTATAGGTAAGTATTTTATACCTTTGACGGATATTCATTTAGGATCGAAAAAGTGAATATATTTATATATAATTTCTTAAGGTATGGGATGGGTTTTTAGATAGTTTTTGGAAACATAAATATATAACTGATAGATATTTATTTAGGATCGTGAGTTGAAACAAAATGAAGTGATTGTTTTGATATTAGAGAAACAAACACGTCTTAGATTTTAAAATGTAAAAGCAAAAGAAAGATAGGGACAAATTAAAAAGGCTAAAGAGAACTATTTTCAATTATTCGAAATTATGAACAAACAATTCATGAGTGAAGAGTTTGTTTATCAGGTGAAAAACACGAGACTTAGTCAGTGACAATCTCGAAAAGAACGAGACTTCCTACCTCCATTAAGATATAAACGTGTTTTCCTGAGACAATATGGAAATAATATGAATTATAATGGTGATGTTTTTGCTTTCTCGTTTAATCCATATAATAATAGAAATGTAAAAGATTCGGCCTTCTTCTTAAAGTTTCGAGGCCCATGTTGCTCTGAATATGATTCACCATGACGATATTCGAAGTAGGCTTCGTGTTTTTCTTTTCTTCAGATGTAGATAATTTAATAATACCCCTAGATTTTGATAACTTGTTTTCATTTGTTTCTTGCTTTATAGAAATTAACTATGAGACTAGTGAAGAAATAATTTAGTTGACAAGTTAATCAAAAGAGACAAAACAGAAAAAGAGATGGGAAATGCAAAATTGTGATAGAATAAAAAAAACAGACATATCTACTTAACTTAGCGATAAAAAGTGACAATATGTGAATAACAAGAAATAAAATAGAAGAGAATTTCCTCTATTAAGAATTAGATTTCGACTTCCAACTCCCATGGCATTTTTTTAAGTCTTTCCTTCCTTCTTTTAAGACTGAAGCAACTACATTTCGAAATTCTTTTTTTCTACTTCCTCTCTATGTTTCGTTCTTCTTCCTTTTATTTCCCCACTCTCTTTCTTCTGTATGTTTGCTATTCTACCCTCTCTTATCCATTTACAACTCCTCTAAATTCTTCTTCTTCTCGTTTTTTCTATCATCTCTCTCTCCTATTTATATTGTATTTCGTTTGACATTTTCTTTTTCTTCTTTGTCTTATTCTTCTTCTTCTACTACTACTACTACTACTTGAAGTATCTTCAATCCGCATTTCCGGGCTAATTTTTTCAGTGCTCGGGAAATTCCAGCGAGTTTTACGTTCGATAATTTCTCTTTGCATTTACAATTAGATAGAATTCTTCCTATTGTCTAGTGGGTAGATTATTCTTCTGTAGATATTGGAAAATAAATTGATCATAGGGGTTCTCGTCTAGGCATCAATGATTAGCGGTAGACATTGAATTATTAGAGAATTATTTCGATTCTCTGCCTTGCTGTTGTCATCACTTTCAAACGTTTACTCATTGTCAATTATTTTTATTCTTAACATATTACGTAGAATCTTTTATTCGTAAGAGACACGACGATTTGACAGAGAATGTCAGTAAGAGCCGTAGAAAAAGTGTCATTTTCAGAAGTTATAGAATAACAAAATAAATCGAAATTGTTGATTAGTAAATCTAAACAAGACCTCGAACAATTTACAATAAACTCTGGAGTATATTATCAAGAAAAATCAGTGATATTCACATGTGTACTATTTAACGACCAGTCTATCAAAGACGTGTACAGATATCAATAGTAAGCAGTAACAACTGGATCGATTGTTTCATAAAAAAAAAATCAGCTAGAAAATATATGCAGTAAACCAAGACGATGTCTCCAGAGTAATAGAACTAAATTGACCGGGTTTGTTTTTTTGTTTTTTTTGTAGTTTTAGATTTAGAAATGCTTAGTTATTTTTTTTCTAAAATTACTCAAATTATTTTCTCATGCGAAAGAATCGCCCGATTTCGGCCATGTGATCTTCGAGATTTTTTAGAACCAACGGATTCAAATCGGAAACCCTGAAAGAGAAAAAAAATCATGATTTCCAGATTCAATTCAGAATGAATTTTTGCATTTTAATGAATCTCACCATATGAGATTTCCAGAGAGTTTGTTTAAAATCATTTCGCGGGAAAATGTTTCAACAGCTCACAGATTTGAATAGCATCATATGCCGGAAAAATTTTAGGAACTGTCCAGCAATTTGTCCATTTAGAAGGGCCGGCAATTAAAATAGCCGATATCTGGGACGGCTGGTCAGTTCCTTGATTAAAAGAAATCTTTAAAGGAAAAATAATATTTGTAAATACGATTTTAATATTTTTCTGACCAGTCATGAGAGGAGTAACAGCTTTTTCAATAATATACATTTGGATATTATTTTCTTTTTGCTATTTAAATTGAGATCTGAATTGTCCCTGGACTAACGACTAATGAAATAACAGTACCGACTACAAGTGAGGGTTTACACTAGTAATCTCTTTTCAAAGATGAATTTGTAATTAATTTACTCCATTGCACCGTTCCGAAGATGCATCACTCTTGGAAGAATAAACCTCCACCCAAATTTATCTTACGTCTTTGACGGTGAATATTAGATTGTTTACAGGCTTATATCTAATTCTAGAGAGATCACTTTGATAATTGATTCCAACATTTAGCTAGACAGTATCGAGGTTTGTCTTTGATAGCCGGTACGATCTTTGATACCAGAAAATACAGCAATTATTTTTCTTTTTTTATTGTTGTCTGTTTTTTATGAAAACTCCTGGGCTGCTGCACACTGTTATATGGTGTATCCTTCCGCTCTTTGCTGTGGCAATGCCTCTTGATGAAGACATTTTACCTTTCTCGCTATAAAAACAATATACATGCAACTAAAAACAATCATTTATATAATCATATTAATATTTATAAGCTTATGTAAATTTATTACTTGTAACTATTACCATTACTTGTCAAATATATACATTTTATTTATGCACATATGTGTAAATATAGTTATAGAAACATTCATGCGTATAAATCCATATATATATATATATATATATATATATAATATATATATATATATATATATATATATATATATATATATATATATATATATGTATGTATGTATGTATGTATGTATGTATGTATAAAGGTAAAAAAAACAATAGGAAAACTGTATTATTAGCCAACGCGCTTCGTCCAGTGTAAACTTTTTCAAAGCAAAAGCGAAATGAATTTTTACTCTCCCAAGCCAACGTACACAACTGTATCAAGAAATCAAAAGAAAATGGTTGAATCCGTCAATACAACAATAAAAAAAAACAATATTTCTACACCTGAAAGTACTTGACGTAATTTTCAATTGACAATATGAATACAACAGCGTTTTCAAAATTCTTCTAGTTGGTATGGACATTATGTTTGTTGTTAATAGGTATTTTGTTTTCAAAAAATTCATTTCGTTTTTGCCTTTACAAAATCCACATTGGCTGAAACGCGTCGGCTGATAATACAGTTCCCTTATTGTCTTTCACCTTTAGACATATCAGGTTAGCTCTGAGAAATTTGTTACACACACGCACACACACACACACACACACATATATATATATATATATATATATATATATATATCTGTTGATATCTATCTATCTATCTGATTGCATCACTAAGACAAGTTATTATCACATATTATTTTTTAATCGATAAACATCTGTAGTTTTATGATAATTCATTTTGTGAACGTTTATCAATGTATTGTCCACAGTCTTTCTTTTGGGTACGTACTTGGCTAGAAAGCAGTATGGGATCGATAAGAAAATTATCAAAAATATGTTTTTTATCATTATTTTTACTGGTTTCATGTCTAGGCGAAAGGGAATGATTTTTATTTTTTTAGATGTTGCAATTCAATTCTGTTAAGATGTTTCAATATATTTTAATAGTTAAATTTGTTACTCCTAATTTGTAAAGAAATCGGGTAGCATTTTAAGAATAAGTTCGTATTAAACAAGTTTGGTTTTTTTTGTTGTTTTTTTTTTTTTGTTATCTGGATATTAGCTTAATTTTTTTATCTTCCTGTAAGAATTAAATTTAGTTGCATGCAACATCACCAGCAGTTAAAATTTACTTGCGGTGGTAGGTTAATATATTTGAACATTACATTTAACAGTCGGGGGTTTTTATTCCAAAATAAAACACAACTTAATATCTAAGTCTTCAAAGACAGTGTAAACTTGATTGCAGATAAAAAAAAAAAGTATTATAGGCTGATAAGTGCATCCATAGTTGTTTGATTATTATATGATTTTGCATATAAAGAATAGTTAAGAATGAGTTAAGAATTTGCATTTATGTTCCGTAGTGGAAAAGTGCGTTTCTGTGAGGACATATATCGATGGCAGTTTAAAGGTCAAGTGTTTTCCAAAATGAGTCGTACATTGAAGTAGAACTGAAACTATCCTGTCAACATTAACGAATTATCATGCAAATGACTGATCGTTGAAAATTTTGATAAGCCTTAATGTTTTCCTCGTTACAGTCATACCAAATTCAATATTTTCAATTTGAATATAATTTAAAACGAAATTATTTTTAAGGAAATTTCGAGTTAGGTGAAAAACAATTAAAGATTTAATCTCAGTCAGTTATGTGCCATATGTGATACACGCTTAGGCGATCATGTATCGAAAGATACATGACTGACGAGGCATATTTTTTTCCCGCCGTAGGTTGCCATTTCTTTCTGCGGTAGACCAGTTGCCATCCAAGTTGTTCTACCTTCAGCTATTTACCCGTAGCTGGGGTGGGGGAAAAGAAGAGGATTCATGCAAGTAAGTGAATGCAATGGATTCGACTGGAACTCGAACTCGGCTCTCCGATTCCTCAATCCGAGCCCCTATCCATTGACACTCGTAATCTCTTTTCGAAGTAAGGGTTGTAACGAATTTACTCCATTTCGCTGTTCGGAAACGCGTCACTCTTGTAAGAATAAACCTCCACCAAAACTTATCCTACGTTTTCGAAGATGAATATTAAATTATAAATATACAGGCCTATATCTAATTCTAGAGAAATCACTTTGATAATTATTCGCAATACCTAGCTGGACAGAATCAAGGTGCTCGATAGATTTGATAGCCGGCATGTTCTTTGATATACAGCAATTGTTTCTATTTTTTTATTATTGCTTTTTTTATGAAAACTCCTGGGCTGTTGCACGCTGTTATACGGTGTATCCTTCCGCTCTTTACAATAAAAAATGGAAAATAACATTAGCATATCTTAAGTTGGTCTTAATACCTCCCGATCATGATCCAGTGGAATTCTTGGCAGAGACAATAAAATTCCGTTTTCATTTCCTTGTGATGTTCTTAAAACGACAATGCGAGTTCGCCTTGTTTTGCTCATATTATCGACTTCAAAAGTCGACTTTTCTGCAGTAAGTGTATCGAAAATATGAGGAATAATACTGAAGCGGAGAAAACGTAATCTCCTACCATTTCACGACCAAGCATTTCAAAGCCTATTTAACCACCTGCTTTGTTTATTGCATCACAAACTCGGCAAGTTAACAAGCTGTCTTCATTTCTTTTTATAATTTTAAACAAGTGTTTGCGTTCATTTAGGGGAATGATTTGGATCATTTGGGGGATACAAAGCAGCGAGAGAGTGAGCAATAAATTGAGAATCGAACTTGCGACTAGGTGCTTGCCGAAGTAGCATATTATCCTCTTTCCACTACAACGATTTGGGAGTGGGGGGGTACCTTACTTAAGCCTAGAAAATCCATTCGTGCGCATGCAGATGAGAGAAGCTGCGCTCTCTTCAGTTGGTGTGACCCCCACCCCCCAATGTAATGCAATGCAAACGTGCGTATTAATCTTCACGCTTAAAATTTGATGTGGATGGAAATTTAGAAGATGAGAAGGCTATGTGATTGATAAAAATAAATTTTTACAATGACCAATACCTTTTTCAATAAAAAGAAGTATTCATTATCAACATTGAATGTTTATTATTAATCTTAGTGGCTAATGAAAAACATTATTATTATTATATTTAGTGGAAATAACTAAAAGCGTGGCACTGATTGATTTAATATCTGAGTTAAGCAAAACTATGTTTACTGATATTTCTAACAAATGAATCTCTATAAAAAGCATATTTTATGCATAGATTTAAAAGAAAGAAAAAGTTTCAAATTAGATTCCAGCATTATCATCTTCACTAGATGTAGAAAGTAAACAAAAAAAATCAAAGACAGTACCGTAGTAGCAATGATGGTAATAGACGTACCATTATTATTATTATTATTATTATTATTATTTTCGTCATCGTCGTTGGGCGTTGCTGCTTGTTTTCTGCTGTCAACTGATTAAAGAAAAAATGTGTTTTTCAATACTATCTGAAAAGGATGGAATGATAAATCTACCATATTTGATTAATAACTGAAATCTTCAACTAAAGATTAGATAATCATTTCGGTATCAAGCTTTATAAAATTGAGAAAAATACATGTGTTTATTAACAGATTAGCCTAAGTCGAGTAACGTGCCCGTTTCTAGATTAACCAAAGGCTTAAAATGACTCCATTGAAAAATTTTAGAAAGCAGAAGCCCGGCATAAATGGCGGTAAAATTGCCGATCAATGTAGATTTTAAAGAAACTCATATTTCGTCTTCGTTGATGTATTTTCTAAGCTTCCCCAGTTAAAGGCTTCTTTCTTCTTTCACTCAGAATCTTCGTTTTACTGGAAATAAAAAAAAAGTCGTTTGTTTATATATCGGAAGATATTAAAAACATTTCAGCGTTTTCGCACCAACAAGTGACTACAGTTTCTCACTGTCCTCTAAATACCTTCCCATAATTCCTCGACTCTTTTATCAAATATTTATATTGCGATATATATATATATATATATATATATATATATATATATATATATATATTAAGCATTTCACCCCAAGCAAGGCGGGAGTGTCACTAGCATGTAAGGGGTTACAGAGGGTGGGACATGAATAAAGAAAAAATAAGGAAAAGATGAAGAAAAGGACGGGAAATAGATCAAAGCATCTGACATTTCATTTGAATAGTTTATACTATCAGGAAAGCAAGTAAGAGGAAGGGAGTTCCACAGACGGGAAGTGCGAGACACGTAGCTAGTGGAGTAGATGAAACGGCTACATTTAACCGTTTCGACAGTGAAAGGGTGGGATTGAGATGCCAAACTAGTACAAAGTACTTATCGGTTTCTGTTGTGTTTTCTCCTGAAAGAAAGAATAAATTAATGGCTAAATAGGAGTACGGTTACATTGTTTTAGTATTTGTCCTTCTCTTGATATCTGAGGCATTCCAAAACTCTCCTGAAGAATAAGAATGATAAGGAATACTAAGGTCCATAATGCTTCTTAATTGTTTTGGAATGGTTATCGTTGCAAAGAATCGAATTGACTGCTCGAGTTCAAATTCGGAACGGGACTCTTACATTCACTTCGCATTGAATCACTTCTCTTCTCATTTCTACTTTGTGTAAAATAGTAGGGCAGATTAGACTTTCTAGACTTGGTAGGGAAACTAGTAGAATTAAAAAGTTGTAGAGTAAATAATGGGAAGCCAGTCTACTCCTTTTCCCAATGAACAGTGTACAGATATTAAAAAGGACGTTGTGAAGAGTCATGTTCGCCTACGTCCTGAAAGGACCTACCTTTAAAAAAAAACTGATTCTGTTAATTAGCAATACCCAGGAAGTGTTGATTCTCCTGAATGTCGCACGAACAATTTGGTTAAGAATTAAGGAAACCTGACTGTGACCTTAGCTTTAATTAATATGGTAATTTACTAAGTTTATGTAAAACATATTAACATGTCTGTAGCTCCCCTGCGTTTGTCTAGTAATATAAGAATCACAGATAAATGCATACGTTAAAAATAAACCAACAAAAACATATCTGCGTCAACTACGATATTTCAATATATTTCGATATTTCAGGATGAAACATGGAAATGAGTTGCGTAAATAGCTTTATCAAAAAAAAAATGCTTATAACAGTTCTAGACCCCCGATGAGGATATACGTCATAGTTAGAAAACCCGTGATTATTGATTACGCTGGGAGTTTGCTTTTGCATAAGTGTTCATGTTTAAAATTATAATGTGTGTTTAAGTGCATATAGGCGTCACTGGTGCAGGGGTGTGTGTGTGTGTGTGCACATATAAGGGGGTGCTGAAAATTTCTTAGCTCAACCAAGAAGAACCCCCCTCCACACACACACACACACCAAATTTGATGTTTAGACATTTGGTTAGATTTACGGGAATGGGTCGGGGCTATAACTTTTCAGCAATTATCTTGTATTTGCGCAAACATGTTTGTTCTTATAAAACTGAAAGTATGTTTATAAAAACTTATCGAGTGTAAGTACGTGTATATGTAAGTGTGTATGCATACGTGTGTATGTGAGCAAATACAAAGGCATATATATGACACTATACCCATTGATATAAATATATATATATATATATGTGTATATAGATGCTTGCACATATATGTTCATGTACAAGGAGCAGTCAAGGAATGGAAGAAAGTAATCCAAAATATTTCCCATGCATGAGTAAAAGAAAATCCTTTTTGGAATCAGTCTCTCCAAGCGGATCAACTTCTTGGAGTGCCAATGGAGCGTCAGCCATCTTCTACTGTTGTGATCTACCCCTTATTATATCTTCTACCAAAATGCCCTAAATTTGTTCACGGGTCCATGACCCTGTTTCCAACATGCGCCCAAATTGCCACATCGTGCAGTAACAAAAGTATCGAGGCATATCAATAGTTCTTCAGGAGTTTGCCAAAGTCAAGATCTGTGCAAGAAATACGTTCTCAGAATAGAAGCTGGGAACAGTTCAACAATTCAACATTTGCTTAACTTAATACTTCGATAGTTTGCGAAATGTCTTTACAAAAATTACCAGGCGTCGCCATAAATTTTCAGTAGACGTTCACAAAGACCCGCCGTTGAAAACTGATTGCAATATGTCAACTTCTAATTACTGCCGGTTACAAAATGAATCTTCACACTGGCAAACATGAAAGATTGATATGAAGACGCCGTTCGAATTCGCTCAAAAGTTATTCTCCTAAGTTATTCACTTCTCGTGGTTTCATAAATACGCCTTATATATATATATATATATATATTAAGAAATATAGTTTTAAGGTGTGCCATATTTATGGGATAAAGTGCTCAATATCAGAGATAGAGCGTATGTAAATATAAATATAAGCATTGAATTCAACACTCAGAGGCCTCTGAGTGTTGAATAAATGTTCACTTGTATATATAGAGAGAAAGAGAGATTCACGTAGCATCCGAGACAAAAATGTATAATGCTAATCGAAATTTTTTTAAAAAAATGTGTTATTGATAACGGAAAGAAACATATATATATATATATATATATATATATATATATATATATATATATATATATATATATATATATATATATATATATATAATGTGTGTGTGTATCAAGAGACAAGAGGAAAAATTAGTCTTCTTTTTTCTTTTTATACAGATACACTCTATTTGAAAATATTTTACATATATATATATATGTGTGTGTGTGTGTGTGTATGTGCTTATGAAAGAGAGAGGGTCAGAAAGAGGGGCTTTATATAGGAATGACCCTGAGTGGGTGTACTTGTGTATGAAGCTTTATATACATATATATATGGGTGCGTGGGTGTATGTGTGAGACTATATATTTACATTCTTGCCTGAGCGAGTTTGGCTTATTGTGTGTGTGTGTGTGTGTGTGTGTGTGTGTGTGTGTGTGTGTGTGTGTGTGTGTGTAGGTGTGTGCGTGTGTGCATTTGTTTTCTTTTCTAGTAGAGTCTGAAGAGAAGGTGGATCGTAAAATTACAAAGCGTGGGATGGAAAAATTGCCAAGAAAACTGAAACCCAAGATTTCGAGCTATGAACAAAGCCGTCGGTAATCAAACCTAACGAGATAAATTGAAGTTCCCCCCTTTTGTTAATTGGGTTACACCGTGAAAAAAATATGATGTTAGGCGTTGGAATTCAAGATTTAAAACTTATTTCACTGTTCACTGAATCTATGAACTAGTATGAGTGTCTGGAAAAATAGATAGATAGATAGATAGATAGATAGATAGATAGATAGATAGATAGATAGATAGATAGATAGATATGAACAGACATAGATAGATAGGAAGATAGATATGAACAGACATAGATAGATATGAACAGACATAGATAGATAGATAGATAGATAGATAGATAGATAGATAGATATATAGATAGATAGATAGATATGAATAACCTTGGATATGAATGCAGGAAGGCTGGTTTCTGAAATATGATAACATACCAGTCAAATATTTGAGGATATGATGCGCAGTTTTTAGGACATCAGAGCTGAATATTATCATGAGACCAATTATTAAGACGGATAGATAGATAGATAGATAGATATGTATGTGTACATGTGTGTGTGTGCGCGCGCGCATGCGCACAAACAAAATTTAGCGTACTCCTTCTCCACCCACACGAGGTATGCAACGAAAAAAATGCTTCCTGTTTAACTTTTTGCAAACTACAACAGATACCAGGAAACACATTGACACTGTTGAATAGAGCAAGACTATTTTCCTTACTGGCTATGTATTTTCACCTGGATACCGTTCTTGTAAAATCTGCATTAACAGTGCCGACCCACTTTTTCATAGCAGCGCATAACTGTGCTTACACACACTATTTGGTTTTCATAAACGTTCTTTCGTCATAGAGAAACTCAGTGACACACCTCTGTTTCGTACGCACTTTCATGTCAGGCGCCATTTTGTTCGACTGCCGCTTAGCTGCTATCATTAAAAAAAGGCAACAAAAAATATGGGTCATTGGTGGGATGTTCAGTCTAAACTGCCATATCACCAATATATTCACCACTGACAAAGCAGGTGTCATTATTTTCGGAGCAAGTCTCGTGTACATATATATATATATATATATATATATATATATATATATATATATATATATATATATATATGTGTGTGTGTGTGTATATATATAGTGCTGGTGACAAAAACAAAACAGTACTCGATGTAATACAACAGAGATATTAAGGGGGTATATATATATATATATATATATATATATATATATATACTCACAAGAGGGTATACTGGAAGGTCTTTGGTTGGACCAATATGTATCAAATATGTATCATTAGCATCTAATTAGTCTTCTGGTTAGATTTTGTGAAGTTAGTGGGTTTGAGAATATTTCAATACCCTATCGTTCAGACTGACAAACAGACAAAAATATTGTATCGAGATTTTAAATTATATCCTCACACACACACACACACATAACTATATATATATATATATATATATATATATATATATATATATATATATATATATATATATATCACTAACATATTTACAAATTATATATGCTGGGTATTTTAATCAGGCATGTATACACATGTGTATAATAAAAAATATTCTTAACTATATATATATATATATATATATATATATATATATATATATATATATATATATAGGAATTGTATATGGATTGAGAATTATGTATACGTTTATTATTGGACATTTGAAAAATGTATGTGATTGGTGTGCCTATTCGTGCTTCTTATAAATACTTTTCGCCGACATAAGGTTAAATCTACATGTATATCGTTAATATCTACCTATTTATTTATATCTCCCTTACAAGCCACTATTACTGACACCGGGAAAGCTATCCTTGACTCTAACCGTCTTTAGCACCAACCAGCCTGCCTAGACGCAAAGCCCCCCTGCTCCTGTCGTGGGGAATTGAGAAACGTGCAAACTTTGAGAACATTTTTGTTTATTTTAATTTAAAAAATATTAATTTAATATTTTTATCAAATGCAATTTTTTTCTTTTACAATGAATTTTAATATTAATGTTCCTCTATTGTATATTTTGTTTGAACGCACAAGCGTTTCTGTAAGCATGCGTTCGTCTAAGTGTTTGAATTATAGTCCTATTCTCACACACACACACATACACACATATACACACGCATTTGTTTTATATTTCACAGACGTTTATATAGTTGCACTACATATATTATCAGTTTCTTTGCATTTCACCTTTGCTGTTGTGGTTATTATTAATATTTTCTTTATTACAAATCGTGTTCACGTTTGTTTTGTTTTTTATTTATACCCAATGAAAAACGACCGAAAGAATACGGAAGAGCATTTCAAAAACATAGGAGCAGACAGGCAAATAAATAAATGAACCAATCAAAAATTATTAGGCGAAATGAAAAAAGTTCAACCAGCTGTGAACTTCTTCATTCTTCAGTCTCTATCATTTCAATGACCAACCCAAACGCGACATGAAGATCACTTTCTGGCTGCTATGTTCTACGTTGCCATTATAATTCGGATCTTTTGACGTACAAACTTATAATTTCGCTATAATACCAATCACTAAAATTATACATAAAATGTACACACACAAATATATATCTCCCTGCTCACGATATCAATATCCTGCCATTGTTAAACGCAACACTTCTCAGTTAACTCTCTACTACACAGGTTAAACATTGAAGGCAAACTAGATACAAATGTATACAAATGACAAATGTAACCTAGTCTACATGGTAACACAGCATCAACTACCGTAAACTTTCTTTAAACCTAACTCAAAAACGAATGATTTGCGGACATATGTTTATATGGACTTTTGTCCTTGTTTTCGTAGAGTTTGTAAAGTTTGTAAAAGTATTTTTGATAAACTATATATATATATATATATATATATATATATATATATATGTAATACATAAATGGTTAATGGTCAGAGTTGAATTAAACCAGGAAGTAGTAGTCTTAAAAAGTGCTCAATACACGTGTGAAAAAAACAAAAATAAAAAAATAATGTAGAGTTTTCAACTTTAAAAATCAGGAGGTCAGTTGATTCCGCTACTTTTTGAAAATAATAATGTAGATTTCTTTAGTTTTTTGTGTTGTTTATTTATTTATTTATTTATTTTTTTTGCGGGGGCGGTAAATAAACATGCGTTAGGTGGTCATTTGATAAAGATAAATCGCCTGAGGATAACGTAGGGTAACGGATTCAACTAACATCCTGATTTTTAAAGTATATACATATATATATATATATATGGCGTCACACATTATGAAATGGACAAAGTCCAACAATTATTTTAATACATTTTTATGTTTATACGTTCTATTTTATAGATACAAATATTTAAGTAAATGCTCTGTTTATAATAAACAGTATTAATGACATTTACCGGAGAACGCATATTTTCTATGAAAATTTCTCGGACATTCAGGCCGGTAAATGTCGTTAATACTGTTTATTATAAACAGAGCATTTACTTAAATATTTGTATCTATAAAATAGAACGTATAAACATAAAAAAATGTGTTTATATATATATATATATATATATATATATATATATATATATTAAAGAAAAACAGACCACTTTAAGGCTCCATTGTAATAATTTATTTCACCAGAGACCTTTTAAAGTACCCTGGATCTTCAGACATCACTCTCAAAAGGTGAATCGAAAAATGAAATGATGTCTGTGCGTGTATGTGTGTGTTTATGATGTATGTATATATAAATATGTAATTATTTATCATTCTAATAATAACCCTCTAATAGTCGTTGTATGTCTTGTGATGATGATGCTTATTGGTATTTGTTACAGTAGTTGTAATAGTTGTTGTTGTAAACGTTGTGTTTGTAGATTTTTTTTTAATATAATTTTCACTGAATATTGCAAGCACTTGAATATGGTTTCTCTTATTTCACTTGCCCCTATTGTAGTCATTGTTGTTGTTCGATTTTCTGTTTCTTTGTTTTTGGGGTTTTTTGGGGTTTTCTTTTCTATGCAACAAAATATTTCTGTCGTTTCTGAAGATGTGAATTGTTTTTAGGCACAATCTTCGAGAACAGAACACTCCAACGTGGACTTTGTGAAAATATTCACATATTCGAAATATTCAAATTATATTATGTATTTATTTTCTGAATTTACACTGATGTACCTCTATATAATTGGCAAAATAATCTGCTGAACTAGATTGTTAATCATCACAATAGAATGCAATTAAATTAGATGTTTATCTAAAGTTTATATACACCCACTCACAGAGATACACACACATATATATATATATATGTACATACATATATATATATATATATATATATATATATATATATATATATATATTTCTTTTTACTATCATTTTATACACTCAGTAAATATATAAAATCACCAGAGTTACTACTTACTGAAAATCTAATTATATATATATATATATATATATATATATATATATATATATATATATATATATATACATAAATATATATATACATATATATATATATATATATATATAACGATAAATATATATATATATATATATATAACGATAAATATATATATATATAAAGATAAATATATATATATATATATATATATATATATATATATCATAATCTCTACATATATGTGTGTGTGCGCGCTTGTGCGTGTGTGTGTATATATATATAAATATATATGTCTGTTTGTGCGTGTGTATTTAGGCAGTAGCATATTTTTCACTCAATTATATTCGTTTAAATAATTTAGATGTATTATGTCTATTTATTTTAGTTTTAATCCTTTCAAGTTCATGAATTAATTTCTTGGTTGCTGTAGAAACTTGATTAAGAAAAATTTAAAAATTTCTTTCAAATAATTTTTGGGAGAAATTTTATTTGGAAGAAAATTTGGGAATTTTTCTTAATCAATTTTTTAGAGAACTTATAAGAATGGATGAAGAAATCAGAAAGCCGCTAATAATGATTGTTAATTAATCTTCAGAATTCCCTAAAGTTGTTAGAAAGCATCAAATAGCTGGTGACTTTTTCACCAGCACCATACGACAACGAGACTTTACAAATTTCTCCTGAAGAAGTGACGTGAATGAAACTTATTTCTCACAACTATCCCCGAATTCTCCAGTTTAGCTCATCCTTTGCCGTTTGATCATTAGGCTTTAATAGATTCAGTGTGTGCGAGTTTTTTGGGGTTTTTTAATCAATAGACTAACCCTTGAAACGGGATGTCTCGTGAATTCCCAGCAATATGTTTTAGAAAGATTAAATTTAAATCGAAATAATTCATTTTAGTTATTTCTTGAGCGACTTGACAGTAAGTTAGCGTTCCTTTCCTTAAATGACACCGATAGTCTTATATTTAAATACAGGAAACATTGCTTTTTGAAAAATAATCTCTGGAAAATTTTTAACCAAGGTCAAAAATTTTAAATCATATAAACAGTTTTAGGAAGTATATTTTTAATAATAATGCTATTAATTATTCCGTGTTTCTTTTGGGCTATCATCTTCATCTTCATTGTTTTTATCATGCGATCTTCCTCATGTCTATTTTCAATTATATATCGCATCCGATAGTCTTCTCTGAATTTCGAACTGAATCCTAAATTCGACCACGGAGAGTTCTAACTGTTTTCTCACGCCATACAGACGGATTTCAGTTTCATGTACTTTTCTAACCATCTTTTAAAACCATTAGTTGCGTAAAATGTTGTAAAGGTATTTTATCATCGTCTCTTTACTTTTTGTTAATTTATTCTTTCGCTTTCAGATATTTTGTGCTGCTTTATATCGCGTTTGATGACGGAGTCACATACAATTTTACGGTTAATCTTAGAGCAGATTTCTTTACGAAATGAAGCCATGAGAACTAAATAACAATTCTTAGAACTGCTATAGTGCTGTAGCTATAATTATTTTTGTTATTTTAATAGAAGTCATTCATGTAAATATTGTTCTTTATCATTTTTTTTATTCTTCGTCATTTTATTTATCTTTGACGACTGACCGTTTTCATTTCTGTATTTTAATTCTCCGAGTTTTCTTTCATGTTGTCCTGTCATTCTGATTAACGCAGACGACAGAACTTACAGTGACGGGTAGCAGATTAAAATAGTCAAGGTAATAATAAAATTTTGAACAAATTCATCAAATAATATTGTGGTTATGGGAAAAGACACTTGAAAACCTATGAAAATTTACTGAGGAAAAAATATGACAAATTTCAAAATTATATTCACATAGAGAACGTATTTGAAGGCTCGCGGATTCTAAGCACAGCCGTAGTGAACGAAAAGCAAAATAATTGCTAACGATTTTGATTTCTTCGTTGTTCTTGATTTTTTATTCATTTTGTTTTCATGGATCTGCATGTACGTGTTTATGTTGAATTATTTGTAAATGAAATTGTACAATCAGAAACTGTTGCGTCTCTGCATGCAGATAGGACATCTTTCTATTTAAATACAACTTGACAAAAGAAGAAATACAGTATGTATAAAAATTTTTTTTCCTTGGAGGCATGCATATCCTTATAAATGTCGTTGTTTCTTTTCATTGTTTTTTCTTTTCTCATTGCACATTCTCGATTCCCAAAAAAATTGTGAGCCAAGAAGTTTTTTATTTGCGTCTCTACCCACAACTACAGAAACTGCGTCTCCGGGCGTGCCATACCCCAATTCTGTACAAGTTTTCCCTTCCCGCTATATGGTGTCTACTAATAACAAGGGTCATGCCACGCCCAACAACTATGCCGTTTCATACCCACTGCCTTAAAAAAATAGTGGCTACGGAAGGGCAGCAAATAGAATTTGAAAAGAAATGAAGAAAAAAAAGGTGAACTGCAGCGATGCACAATCGGACTGACTAAAAAAAAAAATAAGAAACTTTTCTGCGCTAAAATATTTTAAGCAGGAAAGATGAAAAAAATATATACATTTTATTTATATTTGGTAAATTGTCATGTGGTTGCACTTTGAAAAATACTTTATAACTAAAATTTGACAGTGAATTGTTTTCGCGCCAATATGTATTTATTTTAATTTAACACACGCACACACACACAGTCACACTCACACACACACACACACACACACATATATATATATAATATACATTTATATACTCGTGTATTTGTATCTTTGTAGATGGTATGTCTAAAACTCCATGATAATGTTTTATTCTATTTTATTGCTAAAAAAATCATAAAAATGAAAAACGTTAATCAAAAGTTGAATATTAATGATTATTTAATTAACTTTCTATTTAATTTTTTCCCCCTTACAAAGACATGCAATTGTGAGAAATGATGGCGCTTATTACCGCATCATTTTACTCAAATATCATGACTTCACATTCAGGCGAAGAAACGCACACAGACACAATTATAATTACATATACGTATCACACTGAGGCACACGCACATAGTGACGTCACTAGCAAAAGCCAATTGGCTGTTCCCCCACCCCTTTTGAAATGGGTGTGTATTGAATTGACTACCCTGGCCCTAACGTTTCACCAGAACCACCTCACCTATCCATCACCGTACACACTGACCACTCCTATGACATATCAATATATTATATTCTCGTAATAAACTTCTAAGCTTATCTTGAAATATCAAAATATTCTTGGATCAGAACATTTTCTATATTTTCATTACGTTCCAATCACGACAACACTTTAAGTTGGGAACGACTTATTTTTTAATAGATCAGTAAATATTTAAAACTATGCTTAAGTTTCCATTCTCCCAAAAGAAGAAATTTTTCAAATATTTTGAATGAGCATCTTCTGTCTCATACTAAAGCTTATCGACTTCAAACCACAACATTTAACCTACAGGCATTAATATTTCAAAACTTCGCAATAAAACCGTATAACGTTCTAAATGAGCAAACTTTTTCAAGATTAAAAAAGATGCCAGTACTGGCAAGGGTGGTTACTATATCAATGTGCACATTGTTTTATTTTATTTTATTTTTAATTTACAAGTAGAATAACCTTGATTTGTCCACTTTCTTTAAAGATATTTAGTTGGGTAGGAAATTTCACTGTACTCACTGTATTTTAAAATTATAGACTAAACACACATTACATAACCCTTTATATTAAGGAAAGAAAAACAATGTAGACTCCTGTAGACACCTAATATTTGTAAATATGTTGGTCTATTTGTCATGCACTTTTCAATGTTCGATTACTTATATCAGCAGCTAGCATGAGAAAATATATAGACGATGATTAAAAAGCGCTGTAAAAAATACTTTGGTACAGAATATATACAAAATAAATATCCCGGTCCTCCAAATTTTATATTTTCTTAACATCTCGATACGAGTAAAATCAGATCAACGTAGCTGACAGATTAACGTTTATATCATTTTCGGTCAAGTTGATATTGATGAAAATGATATGCAGATAGAAGATCATGTGGAAAATGGAGTTTTTTGGGTTTTTTTTATCATGAAAACCTTTTATCGAAAACAAAAACATTGAAATACAAATGGAAGATCATGTGGAAGAAGTAATTTTCTTGGAAACCTTTTATACTCTTAATAAAAACTGTTGATTTATTTAAAAGAAATGTTTTATTTAAATCTCATATTTGCATCAGGAAGATATTTTTAAAATTCTTTAAAATCTATTATAATAATTAATTTTATATTCAGAATATAACACACGCCACAAGTAACATAAAGGTACAGTTATGATTTTCGAAATAGTTTATCATAATTCCAACATGAGTACTTTCTACTGGAATTGGAAACAATAGTCGATTCTTTTTTCTTTCTTTTTTTATTTTATACAGCGCAACTAACTTTCTCGTTCTGGTTTGTTGAGACATTTTATTTCTCTAATTAGTTTTGTATTTCACCGGGAATAGTTGTGATTCCATCCCTTTTTGTTCCAAACAGAACAATTTATCTGTCTCTATTTCTGAGATGAGGTATTATGTACACTATTTACATTATTCGGACTATTGTCCTCATCTTTGTCGCCATATTTATTACTAAATAAATATGGCGACAAAGATGAGGACAATAGTCCGAATAATGTAAATATTGCAGAACAATTTAGTTGCTTTCTTTTTTAATTATTTCTCATGGACCTGTTAGAGAGGTACAAGTTGAAATTGACTGTTAATTGACCTGATACAAAGTTATGTTTTAGTATAGATGTGGTTACAAATATACCTTGGTCCTTGGGGTTTTTGTTTCAGCATCTAAACCTGAGTTTCTTGACGAGGTGCTACAGCGATTTCTTCTACGCCCAGAAAGTGGGAGTTAGTGTCATGTTGAATCTTCAACTGACTAGATCTTCATTTTCTGCTTTCTCGTCCTTTGTCATTTGAAGAATGGTTTCTTCTATTCATCTAATCAAAACTAATGCTATCTCCCATTGCACGTCATGTGATGATGTCTGTAGAAATGGCAAAGGAAAACAATTATCACTTTTCATTCGTAGAAAATCAAACGAATAAAAACTCTCCACCTCGACTAATTGCCGAATCAAATAAATGGTGGTTGGTAACACGACAGAAATTGCTTTAGAGATTATAAATTCTGTTGTCAAATCTTATGTAAGAAAATATAAGATACACATTTCATAATACGGTATAACATTTTTCATATGCGCAGGGAAATGTGTGAGTAACTACGCATGCGCAATTGTTTTTGTTTTTTTTTAGACACGATGTCTTGTGATGGCCCGTATACTTGTCTATAAATTTCGGTTTCTTACTGCAAGGCTTTACAATGGAAACAAACCATTTTTCTTGGTTACACACGGAATTTGTGCAAATGTTAGTGAATTTTAAATACGGTGATCTATTATCTACTCAACTCATGTTAATTTTGAGGTCTGAACTTTAAACCTGCAAGGGCTCGAATTTCAAAACCTACACTAAGCACAAAAGCCTTAAGCTACTATTTATTCGCCAAATGATTTCCACACGAGACGGAGCAACGACACTTTCAGCTTTGTTCTGTATACTCATTTTTTATGTAGTCAAAAGCCACATAATCCAATCGATAATTCAATCCACAAATCAACAGTGTCCAACACTGTTAATTTATATGTAAGGTCTTTGGTAACTTTTTCATTAATTTTGGGCTCCTTTTTATTCCGGATCTTCAGGGTAAGTTTGGAAGCTTCCATCTACCTCGGACATATGATAGGAATGTCACTCGCTAGCAGATATTAAAAAAATAACACACTGCCAACTCCTGGCCATCCAAAAACAAATTAAAAGTTACCCTCTTCCTAAACACTTTTTTCATATTTCTTGCGCCTTTTTTTCTTATTCTATTACCCAAACAAGTGCGCATGCGCACGGAGCTGAGACTGTTTTCAAAACTCACATTTGAATGAGATGATTCCTTAGAAATATTCTTGACTAACCAGTATTTTTCAGTTACATTTCCCACTTTACAATATATTATAAGCGCTAATCAATCATATTTCGATTTTTAATCATTACCACGTCGATAGTTTGATATGCCTTCCTGTTTGTCGGTAAGAACCTTTCGTTTTTCTTGTCCCTCTTCTATCTCTCCACCTCAGTTTTTTCTCTTTCTTTCATTCACTCACACACACACACACACAGTCTCTCTCTCTCTTTCTCTCTCTCTCTCTCTCTCTCTCTCTCTCTCTCTCTGCAGTTACTCTTACTTTTTCTCTTTCCCTGAATGCGCATCAATCTATTTTCTTATTACTTTTCGCATTCTGTCTACCATTTCTCTTTTGTTCTCGGCTGTTCTATTTCTAAATTCGTCAATTGTACGGAAAAGCGGGCTAAAAATCCTTAAGATTTCCCAACGGATTTGTGTAATTCAATTTTTTTTTTTTTTGAAAGACTTACCCACTCAACGTACAAACATACACTCCTTTTTCTAGCTCCACTCTCTTTTTTTCTTTTTTTATGTCATGTCCTTTCGGGACGTGGGCGATCATGGTTCTCCACCTCCCTCTATCCCTTGCAGCTCTCAACAAGTTCCTTCCCTCTGCTTCCTCCTCCTGACTACGTTCTATCATCCACTTGCTTAAGTCCGCCAGGTATGTCACGCGTTGTTTTCCCTTGTCTCTCTTTCCCTCTATTCGACCCGTGAGTATCAGATTCTTCAGGCCCTTCTTCCTCATTATGTATCCTAGAAACTTCAGACGCCTCTTCCTGAAATTAAGTATTAGGTTGGTGCAAAAATAATGTCGTTTTTTTACATATGTTACTATGTGAGATATTTTTGCACCAACCTAATATAAGCCTCCTCCTTGTTTGCAACCTCTCTAAGATCTCATCGTTGCTCACACGCTCGGTCCATGATATCCTTAGCATCCACATCTCTGTCGCCTCGAGTCTTTTCTTCATCTTTTAAGAAATCGTCGAACATTCCGCCATATTGTTTGACGTGGTAATATCATCTGTTCTTCTTTTGTGTTCCATCATCATCATCTTTGAAACCGATCGTAAACAATCTATTCCTCGATCAAGTCATAGAATGACTTCCTGTATCTATTACTCTTTTTTCATCCTTTTTTTTTTTTAGTTTGTATACTTTTAGCGATTACATTGACGTGAAGCCGTGACCATTTACTAACCATTACCCCACCTTTTACGTTTCTACTTCCCATTCTTTCTCCTTCTTTCCTTCCCTTCTTCGAATTATTATTCATTCCGTCCTTTGCAATGACCATTTCTCCTCTCTTCTTTTATTCTTTTATTCTCTATCCGCCTTATCCGAGTTGACATCCGTCGTAATACCAACATTTATTCTTTAGTCGCCTGTCTTTATTGATATACTTTGTTTTATTCCGCCACAACCACACGTCACCACAGAAATAATTCGGTTTTATAAGCTTCTCTTGTGTCGCCGACACAGCTGTTTCATGTTCACCCACCCGGCCACTACATTCATTGCAAGCGACGGTTATTGGCAGCAACTAAACGGCAAGAAGCAATTTTGTGCAGGCAACTACTGTTTGGCTAGCAGGGCACAGGCCAAAGCAACGCGGTCATTCATTTTTTTCCCTAACTACGAGAGAAAATGAAAGAGAAACGATATACCGACTCGACAAAAGTTAGTCAGGCGAAACGAAATGCAAAACCTTTTCTTTAAAAGAATTTCTCGGGAAGTCTATAGAGTGCATGAAAAATAGATTGAATTTCATCTAAGCGTCTTGAACATTTTTTTCAGCAATGTCTCTACAATAATGGTTTTTGACCATTATGTCCTCCGGAAGTCATTATAATAATGGTTTTTGACCATTATGTCCTCCGGAAGTCATTATAATAATGGTTTTTAACCATTACGTCCTCCGGAAGTCATTAATTTTCTGTCTTTATCGAGGGTTCTCTTTTTTATTATGTTTTTTAAAGGAAAACATTGCATTATCCTATATTTTACATTGATAAAAAAAAGATTGACATCGAACGACTTAGTTTGTTGAGCATTGAAATGAAAGTCATTGGGCTTTTCCTTTTTGTTATCAGTGCCTTTCAATCAAAGCTGTTGTATATCTCTTGACTGAGACGCTTTTCTCTTATATTTTATAGTCAACCTGAGGTAAAAATTAATTGATTACGTCTTCACTTTGTGATGTAATGAATATGCATACACCTGGGTCCCCCCTCACAATAATATGATTGGCCATAAATACAGACTGATGTGGAGGTACAGAGAGGACGCCTATTGCCTACGCCTATTGCCTACCACTAAGACGAGGACCAGTCCATTACGGTTACCTGCTAGATTGTACTACTCGGTTACAGTAGTCAACAACCACTTTGCTATTTCGAACAAATATATCCCTTCCGCGACATATCACTTTGTTGACGCAAAAGACTTTTGCTTGAGTCGAAAATAATCCATTTATCTTAGAGGTTTAAAAGATTAAATAGAACATTTCAAAACAGTCACTGTTCCTAATGTTATTGATAGTTGTCGTTTAATGTCAAAGTCAGTACCAAATAAATGACATTTACGTGGGTCACATACAATAATCAAAAGGAAATATTAAAAACAGAGCCTTCTGGGCCTACAAGCATAACGATTGAAGAGAGGGAGAGAGACGAGAAACTAAACGAAAGAGAAGTAAAAAAAAGAAAAAAATCACTGACGTATGATAGAAATATGGAGCAAAAAGCAACATCATTTCGAGATTTATCTTAGGATGTCTATGATAGCTTTTCCCAGACACTTCAAATTGTTGCTATGTCCTGGATCCGTTCCATTTTTGCACAACTCACCACTCTCATATCTATCTATCTATCAATCAATCAATCTATCTATCTATCTATCTATCAGTCTCCCCATATATATATATATATATATCCAGTGTAAAATATGGTCGTTCCTTGCTATGATAGCGTGTCCCTGTTATTCCAAGAGTGAAGCCGTCTGGAATTCCAACCCCTGTAGGATCACCCATAGCGGTAAAATAGAGGAGGAGGGAGCAGACTGAATGACACCAACCCCCACCAATGGCGGAATATATATATATATATATATATATATATATATATATATATATATATATATATATATATATATATGTATGTATGTATGTATGTATGTATAAGCGACTTCAGGAGCATATCAGTGTGTTGACATTTCAATTCGGGACCTAAATTCTTTGACTACATTTCGTTGAAAGCAAACTTGAAACGCAGAACTAGGAGAAACTGCTCTCACATACGCACACACACACATCTAATCATCTGAAGGCATTCCCTGATGTCTACACGCACAATTTATTTTCACAATTAAAAAATTGCTAAGCAAAAAACAAATGTCCAAAATATAAAACTTCGATGTAGGCAGAATGAGTTTTTGCACATTCCAAGAAAGTCCCCCCACCCTATCCAAATTCCATTTCCTTCCCTGACCGTGTCCCCTCGCCACCTTATTTGCACCTAATGGCCTTACCTGGTGACGTCACAAATTATCTTATTACTTTAAACTTCTGCTATCACTTCTTGGTTCTTTTCTTTCGTGTGTTTTTGTGCATATGTGTGTGCGTATGCAAGAGAGGCGTGTGCAAGCACATTTTCTCAGTTGTATGTGTGTGTTGATGTATATGTATGTGTGTATGTAATTTTTTCTTAAAAAAAAACAGAAATATAGACAGTGTTGCGTTTCATCCCATGAAAATGATGATCCTTTTACTAAATTGGCTCCAGTTTCAGCCAGTTAGCGTGGACCATGGGCATTTTTTTTAATTATTTCTATGCCCACTGTGGTCAGTCTTATACTGGTAAAAATGTCCTGCGATAAAAAAAAATAAAAAATAAAAAAAAAAAACAGTGGTATAAATATCTGCAGACCGGAAATATTTTTTTTAAAATATTACGAAAATTATTAACACAATTTTTCAAAATTTGGATTTTCGACTTTATCACTTCCATTTCTATTTCATGTTAAACATTTTTCAAAATATTTGTTGTTTGTCTTTCGAGCACATTCTATGCCCTAATCCCCAGCATTTTCCAAATGACACTCTAATTCCATGTGTCATGAGAAAAAAAAATAACTCAAGTGTGTAAAAAGAAAAGAAAAATGGACGTTGTTTTTAACAGGTTTATGAGCTTCGTCTTCAGCTGTCAGAGATTCTCCCACTCCACAAAATAAAAATGACTTTTGTTTTTTAATTCAACACTCGAGTCAACAAATAGATTCACATTGATGCCTGATGTCACAAAAGAATTTTTAATTTTCGTTTCGTTTTTGGATGACACAATGCTTTTAAAAAATTAAGGATTTTTAAAATTTAAGGTTTTTTGTAGCAGAAAGATCCACGTTCCGTACGTAATTCAATGATGATCATTATTTCTACACATTGTGTCAATAGTGGAATAGTGGAATAAATCTCTTCCTTGTTTCCCAACTAAGAAAATGAGTGTAGTATCTGTTGAATTTCGTTTAGGAAACCAAACTAAAAAAGAGCCAGCGTTCTTAGACCAACAAAAAAGTTTAATATCCTTGAATTCCGAAGAAATTTGTTTATCAAATATACAATAAAAATAATTTATATTTATGTATTTGATTCATTATGTAAAACAAAACTTCTCTTTCTGTGTAAGCTCATCTATTAGGTTGGTACAAAAATAATGACGTAATGATGTCGTTTTTTGACGTATTTTTAACGTCAAAAAACGACATTATTTTTGCACCGACCTAATGATAATAGAAAGAATTGAAACTGAACACACACACACACACACACGTGTGTGTGTGTGTGTGTGTGTGTGTGTGTGTGTGTGTGTGTGTGTGTGTGTGTGTGTGTGTGTGTGTGTAAAATATGCAGATATAACTAAAATATATCTGTAAAAGGACAATATAAATAAAG
>OZ010589.1:110119671-110157171 GCA_963932145.1 Acanthosepion lycidas | reverse complement strand
ATGTCCCTTAAGGAACTGTATTCCTATCCAATCTAAATTCATAAATAATTATATTCGATATACTACTACATGCCTAACAAGAAAACTCGCGTTACATCTCTCTGACTCTCGCTCAATTAGGTCTCATTTAAATACACATGGAGACTAACCAAATTCTATCCGTAACATATTCATTGATAATGAAAATATGATATCGTTATCCACATGTAAAAAAAAAGGCTAAAAATAACTGTAGCTTTACTAATAAAAAAGAAAATGCCAACACTCAATGATAACAACTATGAACATGGCCACAATGTGCTGACCGTGTTTGGAAAATAAAACATTCCTATAACTCTAGATGCATAAAACAATCCATACATTCAATTAAAAATACAAATAAAATTCATCCTTGATAATGACTAAAACTAGAGCCGAGATCGCTCAGACACACAAAACATTCGGATAATTTCTACATAATTTACTATCCAGAAAAAAGAAATTTATAACTCATGAAAAATTAAATAAAAAATTTAATCGCACTATCTTGTCAGTCGTTTTCAATGAAACTTTTCTAAAAGAGGGATTGCTGCTCAAATACACAATTATATATATATATATATATATATATATATATATATATATATATATATATATATATATATATAAACAATAGAATTCCAAATCACCTCATATGGGGAATAGCTTATTTCAGCTATTGTGGAGTTGATAAAACAGATGACCGATATCTTTTATATTGCTCTGTAATAATAAATACATTGAGCTCTTTTTGTGGATTAGTTTTAATATTTCATATTACTATGATCTACTTGGATTATATACCAACAGATTTATTACCTTTACTATATATATATACCACAGACAAAATCAATTGTCGTATTTAAAAATTAGAAAAATTAGAGAAGAACCTAATAAATACTGTAGAATGCGTCAACTGGACATACACCATCAACATCAAAGAAAGAGTTTAATTTTAGAATTCTTAGAAGGATTTGGATGAAGAGAAATCCTTCAGAAAAATCCATCCAAAAAGAAACTATTTTGAGCTCCACTTTCTCTTCATATATCTCTCATTATTTGGCGTTATTATTGATCATTTGATGACCATTTTAATTAAGTTTTTGAAAAATGTCAGTGAAAAATTACAATTATTCTTTTTCTAGTCAGATTTTCTTGGAAAAGAAGTTAAATATCTTGAGTAAAACAATTAATAAACTTTTTCGAGCTTTTAATTAGTAAATCAACCAACTACAGGTATAAACAAGTGATTTGAGACCAAAGTTAATTGCACAATACAGAAGAGCAAAAATGGCATGTGTTGCTTTGATTGGTAAATGACATTTGACAAAAGCTAGCAAATCATCGGGAATATATTCAACGGAGTTTGCGTATTTGAATGGCGCCATTTTTTGTGGATGGTGGTGAGTTTCCATTGCAAATGATGTTCAGGAAAACACGCTTCCCCAAGTCTATCTGTCTTATATTGTTTATTTATAGAAATCCCCCCCTCTCTTTATCTCCTTTCCTTTCGACGTTTGTTTCTCATACATGGTCTCCTATTTTCTTTCTTTAAAATATCTTAATTCTAGCATTCATCAGTTTCTTTTTGTAAAATCAAATAAATCTGTCTCTCTACTTCTTCAAACTAACCCACAAGCGATATAAGAAAACACCGTTTTAACTGTTTTAGCTTAAATATAAAAAACAAAAACAATTTTAGAAAATCTCCTCAAACAACAGCAACAGACTTAACATGTTTGACTTTTTCCAGAGAGTCTCAAAAAATTCAATAATTGCATTTTACATCATGCATTTTCGCCAAACTTAATTAAAATACCTATAAGCCGATCAATGCGACCAGGTGTCATCAGCGATAGATGAAGAGAAAGTCAATATAATTAGGGACGTTAAGAAAGATTTCTTCTGAAGGATTCTTCCACAGACATGTATTTGTATATTTTAGATTACTTTATATGAACCTACGTATGTCCTAACATCGCTTACAAATAAACTTCCATGGAGTATGTATGTACGGAATGATGTAAGAATAGAATTCTTGCATAATTCCGTATGTACTTATTTTAAAACCCTACAGCATATCTCTTTACACTTTTTCATATGAACCCTCCTACTTTGATGACCGCCACAAAATATCTTTCCATATCTCCTTACATCTTTTCATATGACCCCTCCCATTTTTTCCATATCGCCTTACACATTTGTATCTGACTCTAATATTCTGACTTATATTATTTCAAAAGAATCAAATTAACATATTGTCAGAATTGTCTCTTTTTTTTTTCTTACTTCAATTAAAAATTGTAAATTCTTAAACAATAAAAATACTTCTAAACTGAAAATTTATGATGTAAAAGGTTTAGTTTTCTTAAAATAATCTTTAGACAAATTGTAATAGATTTTCCAAATTGAAACTGAATCATATTGGTGATGAGAAAATAAACAATAAATTTGAAAAATAACTTATTTTCAATTACAAATTACTTAAGAGAATCTAATCAATTGTATACCAGTGTATAAGAGACTCTAATTTAGATATCTCATCCTGATCCTGAGTTTAACGACTGGAAGCTTTAGTAATCAGCTATTTATTCATTCATCCCTCTAGGACATTAGGCACAGTTTTGTATTTCAAAATGTTATTGTTTTGTAAAAGAAATCAGTTTGGAATAAATAAAAAGATTTCTAACATATCGTCATTTTTTACACTATTTATATTATTCGGACTATTGTCCTCATCTTTGTCGCCATATTTATTACAACGTTTCGGCCATTGTACGCTAGGGCCTTCTTCAGGTGGTTGGAACGTCGAACCCTTTATTTCACTCACTGGAGTAGACTGTTCTAGTTCCATGTGCCATGTCTAATGCATGTCTGTTATCAGTTAGTTCCTGTTAATTCCCCCCCTCCAAGTTCTCCACTGCCTTACCCGGGTATTGAACTTACACTCTTTGGGTCCTGTCACTAGATCTAACTAGCACCAAGGACACATGGCACAGTGGATAAAGGCATTAGTTATTCCAACCACCTGATGAAGGCCCTAGCGTACAACGGCTGAAACGTTGTAATAAATATGGCGACAAAGATGAGGACAATAGTCCGAATAATGAAAATAGTGTACATAATACCTCATGTCAGAAATAAAGACAGATATTGTCATTTTTATTCATCAATTTATAAACAGAAATTTCTGTTTAAAATACTTGCAATATATTTGGCATTAGTCAGAAAACATTTTTTTTAACAAAATAACTAACAAAAATATTCACCGTGCGTTTTTTCAGGTAGTCCTTCCTTAATCTAATATTTAGCCTAGACTGCCATAAATGATTTTTATTTCAGAAATATTCTGAGAATATTCCCTACAGAAAGGAGGATAAGTTTTTTTTATTTTTGTTCCTCCATCTTTAAAGCAATCAAGGTATCCTCATCCCTATTGTCAAGCCATTCAAATATCAATAATTGTAGCCACATTTTCACATTAAAAAATATCTATACATATCATGATGAGTTGTATAAGATTTTACAAGAATGTAAATGCATGGCCTATAATGAAGATTTTGGTGATTTTTGCCAATTATTATTTCTTTAGAAATCCTATTAGCAATCAAATGGTAATTGCTCAACATTTTAATTCTATATTTCAAAGAATTTTTTCTTACTTCCTTTTTCTTTATTTTTGGATATTTTTTGCCTGTTAAATTTTTGGAAAGAGTTTTCTTTTTCTTCTCTTTCTTAAATATTTATGTGAATCCTTAACTGTTGTGGAGGCTAAATTTTAACATTTTTTTTTCTTTCCTATTTTAAAATGTATTTTTGGTAGGATTTTTTTATTTTATTTTACATTTTCATATAGTAAGGATAGTTTTATTTTCTTTTGACAGAATTTAAGTCATTTCTGATTTTGCAAAGAATTTAATAGATGATATTAGGTTGGTGCAAAAATAATGACGTAATAATGTCGTTTTTTGAACGTCAAAAAACGACATTATTACGTCATTATTTTTGCACCAACCTAATAATTTGTATTATTTTTTTTTTTTTTTTGACAATAATTTCTTCTTTTTTTTTTGTTTTTTTTTAGCTGAACGAAATTCCGCAAATGTTTCCCCAAAATATTTCTTCATATTTTAATAACAAATTCAAGAGTCCCTTAGATTTTTGGTTTGACAAGAATGTTCACCCAAGAATGACCGAACGTAACATGCAACATTGCGGAATGTCACAATTGTCAAATGAACTTACAAACTAAAATTCCTAAACTGTACAGATCTTTCACTTGGAACTTTCAACCATTGTTGTTGTTGTTGTTGTTGTTGTTGTTGTTGTTGTTGTTAATATGGCTGTCATTAATTTTCTGATTTCGCTCATTTTTTTCACATTTATTCTATTAATATTTATTATCATTAATGATTATGAAGAAAATAAAGAAATGTTAAATCAAGTCTTTGTTTGCCGTGTATTAACTTTTGAACTTTGATTAAAATGGGTCAAAGAAACAACTTCGGGAGAGGCAAACATGAGATGCAACTATGGATGCATGAAGCTTAATGTGTTCTCGAATGTTCATCAAATTCCATCGACATCTTGGTAAAAAAGAAAACAATATAAACATTTACACACACACACACACACACACACACACACACATATATATATATATATATATATATATATATATATATATATATTATGAAATGAACAAAGTCCGACAATTATTTTAAGACATTTTTATGTTTATACATTCTTTTTATAGATATAAATATTTAAGTAAATGTTCTGTTTTATAATAAACAGTATTAATAGCATTTACCAGCCTGAATGTCTGAGAAATTTTCATAGAAAATATATTGCTAATCACATTATATTGCTAATCGAACAATCCTCTGTGGGTCAATCGGTTAAGGCATGTCAGGCTATATGATGGTTCCATATAGGATACAGGTTCAATTTTCTAGGAAAATTCTTGGACATTCAGGCCGCTAAATGTTATTAATACTGACCTGGCTTCTTGAAGATGATTCCTCATATATATATAAATATATATATGAGGAATATAAATATATATATGAGGAATACATATATATATAAATAATTTGCTTTTGTATAAATAGACATAAAATATATACATGGATGTTTTAATGTATGCGTATATGTGTGCATCAATTAACACATGAGTGTGTGTGTTTATAAACATCTTTATTTATATGTATGATTATAAATAGATACATGTGTATATTCATGTATATATTTTTTTCTGACAAAAAGTAAGTACATATGTTGGTTAGATGACCACAACCTTATCAAGACATCTTACATGCCATTTGTCAGACACATGTCCTATTACCTAATATCTAAAAACACACTCTTGTCCACCTTCAACAATACAGGAAAATACTCGTTGACAACACCAATATACTACACCACGAACATAATAATAAATTCTCGAGGCCCTCTATATTAAAAGCAATTAACCAACACTCAACAAAATTTCTTACAAATATAGCAACAATATATTAAAGTGCATATAACATTTAATGCCATTTTACATTTCTACCAATTTCTATTCATCTCCCTTATATTGAAATGCTTGTTTTGCAGGTGAATTGCGAATACAAACTTAATTTAAGTGCAATCATTATGATAGTGACTTTGTAAACACATGTGAACACATTCTGTTATAATTATTTTAAATTTAACTGTTGTGGTTGCAATATTTTGTAAACAAGTGCCATAACCAGAGATGGTAAATTGCAAAATGTTGTTAAACGTTAGTCAACTCAAATGCATTTTAAAACATTGCTGCTATACTAATAATAAATTTTGTTCAGTCTTGGTTGGCTGCTTTTGATATACACTATACTAAATTTAACAAAACCAACTTAATCACGCATAATAACTCTTCTCCGGCAACTAATGTTTTGGAAAAGACCAACATTGTATATCAGTTTAAATGTCCTTTGGGAGATTGCATCTATGACAAAAAAGTAAGTACATATGTTGGCGTGACAAACACAACATTATCAAGACATCTTAAACTTCATTTGTTGGATAAAATCTCTATTGCAAAACATTTAGACACATTCCTCTCGACCTTCACAATACAAAAAATACTTGTTGACAATGCCAATATAAGGCACCATGAAAATAATCAACAAAAACTTCAAATTCTTGAGACCTTCTATATCAAAAGCAAACAAACAACACTCAACAAATTTTATTACAAATATAGCAGCAATGTGTTGAAGTGAATTTAACAAACATTTAATGCTATTTTGCATTTCTACCAATTTTTATATATTTTATATTGGGATTTTTATATATTTTATATTGGGATGCTTGTTTCGCCGAAAATTCCATTGCTACACTGGATAAATTTAAAAATTTTAAATAATTATAACAGAATGCCTTCATACATGTTTTTTAAAAATCACCATCACAGAGATCACAGTTACAATAAGTTTACTTTTGGAATTCATACTGAGGATGATCTTGGTGGAGGTAGAAAGTACCTTGATAGGAAAAAAACTCCGGCGCCTTCCTTGAAGAATTTTATCTTAAAATAAAAAAACTGATGAGAGAACTGGAAAGGATCATTATAAAAATAAATAGACATAATATGTCTATATTATTCAATGAAACATGTTTGAATATATATATATATATATATATATATATATATATATATATATATATAAAGTACAATATAATGACATAAAGTAAGATATTGTAAAAGGCGATTGAAAACAGCCACAACTAAAAGGTGCTAACACTAAAAAGTGCTCAATACAAGATTCCAAAATTGAAAATCTAGACCAAAAATATTTTTAAAAGCCCTAAAGTACAATTTACCCTACTACTTGGGTTTCATCCGCAAGGTCTCCTCAGGCAAATAGAATGAATCGTTCAACTTGCCTAAGGAGACCTTGTGGTTGAAACCCAGGTAGTAGGGTAGATTGTATTTTAGTGCTTGTGAAAATATATATATATATATCTATATATATATACATATACATATATATATATATTTCTATATATATATATATATATATTTATATGCTTGTATATATATGTTTAAGATATTTGGGGACACATTGTCAAATTTTGTGTGTATTTGTGTCCATTTGACACGTTTTTGAATTCATCTTCTTTTCTTTCGTAATATGAATCAATCTATGAGTGTGGATATATTTTTTATGTATTAGCATACGTCTGTGTGTGTCCTTTTCTCTATGCCTCTGTGTTTCTCTCTGTGTATATGAACTTAAACATTCTCTATTTGTCTATTTCTCTTATTTCCTGAAGAAAACTCAGCGAATGAAACAATTTTCTCTCATTTCTCTTCACACTCCAATGAAATACTTAAACTGAAGTTTACACAGCCTTCCAACAATGATTTTGATCCCAAAAGATTTTCTATTACCATAAATCCAAGAATCTAGAACTCAGAAGGAACTGATAACAAAGCTTTAATATTTTCCTCTGGGTTAAAATTAGAGGAAATATTTTATGATCAATTAAAATGTTTCTTTATTTTATTTTATTTATTTTCGAACAGTAAATCGACACCGAAGGGACACAATTGCTACAGGTGTTTTTTTCGTCAGCATCCAAATCAATATGTTTTTTGGAATGTTACTCTCTCTAGGCTAAGAGATTGAAAAAGATTATTGGTTCTGATGTGTCAAGGTTGGGTGGGGGAAGAATTGTGTTCGGGTAGAAATAAAATGGGGTCTACTTTCTGTAGAAATAGTTACAAAAAGATGAGAAAATAAATTAGTAAAATGTTTTTATAAAGGAAAAAAGATATTAATAAGGATTCTTACACTTATGAAAGGAGTCTCATGGGTTGACAGTGTAACCTACTAATCGATACTGCTTGTTGATCATTTTTGCTTATCTTTTTTAAAACATCATTTTATAATCAAACGGCAAAGCATGCAATAATTTATTTTTTTGCAAACAGATTCCGAGAACATTTCCAGCAATTCTACAATTCGTATTTCAGCCTCGATTATTTTCAGCATTCACATTGCAAACATAGAAAAACAGAGCTTACAAAGATGAAAACCTGAAATAGTCGTTTGTCAGGTAAAAGACAAGAATGGCTCACATTCCTGTTTTTTTTTCTTCTTTTATTTTCTTTTTCAGTTTTTGCTTTTATCCCAAAATATGAAACAACTTAAAGCAATGTAAACGCTTCTCTATCATCATCATCGTCGTCGTCATCATCATCGTCGTCATCATCGATATGGTGTGAAAGGTCTAACAGTTAATGCCTCAGAAAAAGGAATTAGCAAACCAAATTCAATTTCTAGCTTAGTCTGGGCTCACTTTGCACTAATGCATTTAGCAAAGCATGAGTTTCTCTCGCTTAACAGCTATATAAAAAATAGAAAAGCAAAAAGAGATGACTTGCCTTGGTTGGCAATCAGACTAGAACAATAACAATACTTCAAACCAGGACTGAAGACCATTTAGACAATTGGACTTCCTTCCGGCAGTTCTTATAGCCAAGTTGATTTTAATCCATAGTGATTCTATCTCCAAATTCCAGTTGAATCTATTACATTCACTTATATGCTAATACCCTTGAGAAAGGTATGAATCCCCTTCTTCTCCCCCCCAGCTATGGGTAAATAACAGGACAGACTGGATTCTATAGCCTTGTATGGCAGCTGGTCTACCGCAGAAAGAAATGGCAACCTACTGCAAGAAAAAAATCTGCCTCATCAGTCATGTATCAAAAGATGCATGAGCACCTAAGCATGTATCACGCATGGTACATAACTGACTGATTGACTTTCCAGTCAAATCCATTACATTCACTTATGTGCTAATACCCTTGTTAACGGTATGAATCCTCTTCTTCTCCCCCAGCTATGGGTAAATTGCAGGACAGACCAGGTTCTATAGTATTGGATGGCAACTGGTCTACTGCAGAAAGAAATGGCAAAAATCTGCCTTGCCAGTCATGTATCGAAAGATGCATGATCACCTAAGCACGTATCACGCATGGGGGGCACATAACTGACTGACATGTATGGGTAGTAGTGGACTATCAAGTTGGAAGCAGATTAAATAAAATTGCTCAAGAAAACCTGAGACATCCGGAAGAGGCATGGCACGTGGAACTAGAACAGTTCACCCCGGTGGACAAAATAAAGTGTTCAGTTCGAATTTCCAATCACCTGAAGAAGGCTGGAGCATAAATTGGCCAAAATGTTGTGAATATGGCAATGAAGATGAGGCTAACAGTCCAAACATGCCCTAGAAAGTGTGACAAAAAAGAGAATCTCTCACACACAAGTGGTTAAGAAAAATTATTTTTATATATATTTTATTATTATTATTATTGTTGTTGAATGGGAGAACAGGATGTTGAATGCATAATGTTGACAAATATTTGAAGTTCAATATACGGCATCATGTCATCCAGTCTGATAAGGGCATAGCAAATAGATGCTTCACTTGCACAATATGGTGAGAGGTTTTGATAAAACTAGTGAATGGCCTTGAAGGTGGGGCCCAATTAGAAATACTTTCAAGTCAGATGACCCCCATCTACAGAAACAGTACCCAATTGTAGGTGTTCCCAAGCATCTCAATATAACTTCCATGTTGTTTTACCTCATTCAACCCTCTTGATGCTTAGCCATGATGTCCATCTCTCCGCCTACTCATGAAGAGAGATGCACAGCTCCTAAGGGATATGCTGAACTTGTTATGGTCAAACAACTGACGCATAAATACCTACTTGTACCTGTTGAGATATTTATCTGGTTGATTGAGGTGGGCTCTGTCAAATGAACCCACTGAATCCAAATAAAAGCCAACCAAATGTAACAGAGGTTGTATTCATTTAGACGTGGAAATCGTTGTAGTTTCAGTAGCAATTCAGATTAACAAGCAGTCGTAGGCACATGTATACACTCTTTTAAGATAGGCCAATCCGGTTTGAATTCAGTGTTTCTTTCTCATAGACTGGTTGCCAGCCAAGGCTATAGGACACAGTCTGTTCCACTATTTTACCTATGGCTGGGGGAGAAGAGATGAATTTGTACCTTTCCCAAGGGTATTAGCACATAAGCAAAAGTAATGAACTCAAATAGAATTCAGATTCAGCTCTCTGATTCCTCAATCTGAGCTGCAATCCATTACTCCACTGTGACAATCAAATTTGAGTGTACCAAATGAGATATTTATTGAAGACCATCATATCACCAAAAATAAAACATGTAATGTTAACATCTCTAGTCAATTAAGAGCAGAAGCCATGAGAGCCATGTCTTGTATAACACCAGATCATTTGTCACTATCATTATTATTATTTTTATTATTTTTATTATTATTATTATTATTATGACTTGTTCATTATAGCTTCTCTTTCTGCTGCTCTTTCAAGATATTTCTCACTTTTTTGTTTCCCTAAGAAAAAATTTTTCCTTTTTGAAAATCTTTTTCAGATGTTTTCTGTTGCTTCTTGTTCTTTTGTTGTTGCTGTTATTGTATTTTTTTTTTTTGTTTTGTTGTGTTGTTTTCTTTTTTGTTTTTGTTTAAATGAAATTGTTTGTTTTTTTTTTATCCATTTATTTCAAGTTCATGGTGGAGCAATTCAAGAAATGATTCCTTTCCGTAGTAAGTCACTTTGTCTGCTTGCCTCCCTCTTCCTCATTTCTCCATTTCTCTGTGTGGGTAAGGGTCTCATGCCTGGTTAAAGGAGACCCCCAAAAGCTGCTTGCTCCTGTGACCCTCAATAATAACCTTGACCTATAATTCTGCAATGCAACCTTCAACTTGACCACTCTCCTGCTTTTTCCATCTTATCTTCCTTCTTACCTTTCTTCTTTCTTCTTTTTTTTCTTTCTCTTCAAAGCATTTTGCCTAAAAAGCATGTCTTAAAATGTACAACATTTTTTTTCCAAAACTGTAAAAATTCAAAAACAAAAATGTTTTCTAGAAACTTGAGTCAATTTTGTTTGCTGAAATGATAAAAAGAGACATTTGTGAACAAAACTGAGGAAAAATACATACATTTACTCTTATGTATGTGATTTTATGTATGTTTATGTGCCTGTAGGTATGTTTTATATATGTGTGTATGTGTGTTTACTGGTTGTGTGTGTGTGTGTGTTTGTGTGTGTGTGATAAGAAAAGTATGAATATTTTGATCAAATATGAAATATGAATCTGGCTAGCAATACATACTAATGCTCACTATTCAATGTCAACCCACTTACTATATCTCTCTTTCACTTGCTCTCTCTTTCTATCTCTCTTTCTTTCCCCCCCTCTCTCTCTCTCTCTCTAGATATATATATATATATATATATATATATATATATATATGTAGAGAGAGAGAGAGAGAGCTTCTTTCTTTTTTCTTTTAGAGATAACTATATCTTGTCTTTCCTACTTTCCTTATTTTCTTTTTTCACAGGAAAAGATATTGTTAGCAAGTAAATAAAAAAATTGTAATAACCTTCACTTACTACCACCTGATGAGATGCTATGATAGGCATTTAAACATGGATGTATTGCTGTAGCAGTTTACATATGTTGAAATGTAATACTTTATAATAAAGAATTATAGCTCTATTGTATATTGTCCTATTTTAAATTAATGTTGTGAACATTTGAATTCATATTCTGTTCATTCTCTTTATATATATATATATATATATATATATATATATATATAATATCCAATGTGATGAGAACAAAAGTAATATATAAATTCTAACATTTACAGCATTAATTCAAAAGAGGGCTCAATACAGATAGTTGAGGTATAATTATTTATTTATTGTAATTTTATCATACAGACAAAACCATTTTACTCACTACAAAGATGCAACTTTGTTTCAGTGCCTTTCAACTGCACTTCGACAGGTGAGAACCGAAAATGGTCAGTTCTCACCCATTGAAGTGCAGTTGAAAAGCACTGAAACAAAGTTACATCTTTGAAGTGAGTAAAATGGTTTTGTCTATATGATAAAATTATAATATATATATATATATATATATATATATATATATATATATATATATATATATATAAATATGTACATTATACTTTTTGTCTTAGGAAAATAGCAGTTTTAGAGGATATATCTTTAAAAAATGGTTGAGTAGATGGACCACCTTAGCCATGGTAAAGAAATTTCATCTAGAAGAATAAAACTCCAAATTCAACCCCTACTGTCTTGTAGGTTTTGCTTGGTTGCAATAGGATAATGAGAAGGCAACTCTAACTAATATAATGCTCATCAGTATGGTCAAGCCAGATATATTGATTTGACATGTTTCTTGATTAATTGTTAATTACTTTGCAGTGATGTGCAAGTTGTATAACACTTGAATTATGCATAGTCATTTCTAACATGCAAAAAAGTTTAATCTGTTAAAAATGTTCATAACCAATTAATGAGCCAACAGCACCTGACGATTGCCTTGTGCATGAAACTCAGAGTTTTGATACCAATAAGGAAAAATATATATATTTATTACTAATAGAAATTATAGCTCTGTAATTATACTTCAAGGACTATTTTATTAGCACCAACACTCAATGTAATATATTGTGGGCTGCTGGATCATGTAATTTAAATTGTGTGTGTTTAGGTAGCATTTTTCATTCAAAACGTCAAAATCACTACAAAATTGCAGTCATGTTTCGATGTGCATCAATGTATCTCATCACTGTAATTTACAATTGCCTGATGAGATGCATTTGATACACATCAAAACACAACTGCAATTGTGTAGTGTTTTGGACATGTTTTCAATATAATATCCTAAAATAAATAATATTGCTCTACTTTGTATTGAGCACTCTTTTAAATTAAATGATATGAATGTTGGAATTGTACTCTATTCATTCTCATCTTACCTGGATATATATATATATATATATATATATATATATATATATAGATAGATAAGATGGCACGTTGAAGTAATGGATGTACGGCTTGGATTGAGGAATCAGAGAGCCAAGTTCAAATTCCAGTCGAATCTATTACATTCACTTACGTGCTAATACCCTTGAGAAAGGTGTGCATCCTCTTCTTCTCCCTCCAGCTATGGGTAAATAGCAGGACAGATTGGGTTCTATAGCCTTGGATGGCAACTGTTCTAGGAGAAGGACAACTCTGAATTCAAAACCTGCGGAGGGTCGTTTGGGAACCTTGTGGCATTCGGTGCACCAGGTCTCTGTATTCGTCCCTCCAAAAAGTGTGGATGGTGCTGCACGAGGCCTTCACCACCATAATCAAATCTCATGTGCCGGTGTCAGGCTATCAGTTTCCTAGGAACTGATCTGCTTGACCCTTATATGTCGAATTCAATAGGAGAGTCAAGTATATATATATATATATATATATATATATATATATATATATATATATATATATAATATAAAAGGCTCAAACACTAATATTCCATGGTTATGATTTAATTTATTACATTGAAATTGTAATCCTAATCCAATTCTTCTTCTTTGTTGATCTGATAAATTGGATCATGATTACGATTCCAATGTAATAAATTATAACCAAGGAATATTAGGGTTTGAGCCTTTTTTATTATATCATTACTCTGTCCTGGACAGTGAGCTCTACCTGATTCTATCCTCTTGGAAATTTTTATGCATATATATTGACCACTAATATTATATATATATATATATATATATATATATATATATATATATATATATATATATATATATATAAGCAGGTTTTTTAAAAACCACAAGTTTGTTTTGATAATTCTTTATTGATTTTCTCTTGTTTTTTGTTGAAGATAATGTCTGTTCCCAGGGTCTGTAAAAATTGTTGATATGTTTATAACTAAGCACTTTCAACCATCAATGCACATTTTCAAGAATGGAATATACCTCCTCTTCTTCTTTATGCCATGTCCCTTTAGGATGTTGGCGATCATTGTTCTCCATAACTTCTTGTCCTTTGTTGCCCTTAGTGACATTTGTCTTTTTTCTATCTCTCCTAATCCCTATTCTGCCAACCATTTACACAAACTCGTTCTCCTTCCTATCTGTTCCGTCACCTATCATGACGTGGCCGATCATGGTCCTCCACAATTTCCTGTTCTTTGTAAATTTTGTCTTTTTTCTATCTCTCCTAATCCCTGTTCTGCCAACCATTTACACAAACTCATTAAGTAGGTTATTAGTTTCTTTCCTCTGTCCCTCTTGCCTTCAATATGTCATGTGAGTGTTAAATTTTCCAAGCCCTCTTTCTTCTTTAAGTTCCCTAGAAATTTCAACTGTCTCTTTCTCATTATAAGTAGGCTATCCTTTTTTGTTTCCATTTTCTTGAAAACTTGGTCACATGTTCAATACATGGTATTCACAATATGAAATTCAAGAAACCTTTCAAGTATTTTTGCCTCATGACATTTCGTATTTTATGTTTTGATGTGTTGATTGCATTATTAGAGGGTCACATAACAGATGTAAGGCTGCTTAGAATATTATCGATTGGGAAAGTTGTACTTGTGTCATTTAATTATACAAAGTAATTAATTCTCCAATTTTTAGGATAAAAATATTTTATTTAATGTAAGTTTTCATCTTCATTATTAAAACTTATTACTAATTATTATTATAAATATTTTTTTAAGAATTTCACCTGAAGCAATGTGGAAGTGCCACTAGCATGCAAGGGATTACAGTGAATGAGAGCAAGAGTAAAGAGGGGGTGATTGAGGAAAGGATATAGAGAAGGACAGTGATTGGAATCAAGGCTCCAGAAGATGTCAATTGACATTACATTTGAATATTTAAAGATTATAGCTATCAGGGAAGCAAGTAAGAGGAAGGGAGTTCCACTGTTGGGAAGTGTGGGAGAAGAAGCTGTTGGAGTAGAAGAGATGGTTACATTTAACTGTTTTGAAAGTGAAAGGATGGACCAAGATGCCAACCTAGTAGCACACTTTAATTCATGTTCTAAGGGTACCAGTAGCTCGTCAGAGCAGTTGTCATGAAAATATTTGTAGAAAAGTCAGAGGGAAGCCACATCATGCCTGTGAGAAAGTGACTGTAGACTAGATGCCAGATCAGAACCTATCATATTGCATATCCATTTCTGGATTTTATGTAGTACCTTGAGATGAACAACAGGGGCACCAGACTATATGTGGCAAAAGTATTCAATGTAAGGAAAAATGGTAGATTTGATATCATTATTATTAATCCTATGTTTGTAGGCTCTTTTTTGACAAGTTAATGTTTTAATGTCATATCCTTTCAAGACAATTATGGCTCTTCATAGATACCTTTTCCTTATTATCTGTAACTTGCCTTAACTTCATGGGAAGTACAATAGAATACCTCCAAGTTGACTTCTCATGCTTTGAATCTCAGAGCATTCCTTCTGTTAGACTGGTTACTGCTCAAAGCTAGATAGTTAATTTATAATATATATATATATATATATATATATATATATATATATATATATATATATATATATATATGTTTACCTTTGTAATTTCACTTTTAATTTATATCAGGGTTTCCTTTTTTTTCTGCCAGCTGATTTCATCATTCTACTGGGTTCATTATAGTTTGATAGAAAAAATATTTTAAAGAACTCTGATTCCAGAGGCATACACCAACCTCTTAAATCTATTCATATAATATACTATCCCTATTTAGAAGTGGTTTTAATTACAAGGTTAGGAATGTTTTCCTAGATTACAATTGCCTGAGGCCACACCTGCCATATTCCAGAATAGGTAATATCAGATGGCTTCTTATTACTTGCAAATATGCTTTCAAATGAAATTAAAACTCTAAATTTATAGACTAAAAAGAAATTAATAACCAAAGACTTGAAATCTATTTGCCTCACAAATGAAAAACTCATAACAGAATTTTTCCCTGCTGTGTTGCAAGATTACTGAAACTCACACTCATCTCGAAATTATAAAATAAACAGTTTTACTGAACTACTTCAGTAAAGTAGCATTCAGAAAAAATTTCTAACAGGAAGATTTGAACCACAATCCTGTGAAAAGTAAAAATAATGTATTTTTACATCATTTAATTCTGAAATTGCCTGAAATACAGTATCATCTACAAATTAGTATATCTGATCAATTTTTAATAAAAAGTTAATTTATCTCTGAAACAAACACAGCAAGATTTTATTGTTTCTAATCAAAATGGACATTATTATGTGTGTTATTTATTAGTAAACTCTGTAATATTGAAACTCTGTAATCCAACACACATGAACACACAAGCACAGATATATATATATATATATATATATATATAGGTATCTGTCTATATATATATATATATATATATATATATATAGAGAGAGAGAGAGAGAGAGAGAGAGAGAGAGAGATAGATATGTAGATATATATATACTTAATTTTACTTAATTTTAGGATATTACATTGAAAACATGTCAAAATCACTACACAATTGCAGTTGTGTTTTGATGTGTATGAACACCTGATGAGATGCGTATCAAGTGCCTGAGTCGATGCGTTGATACACATCGAGACATGACCGCAATTGTGTAGTGATTTTGACATGTTTTCAATGTAATATCCTAAAATAAATAATATTGCTCTATTTTGTATTGAGCCCTCTTTTAAATTAAATGTTCCGAACATTGGAATTGTACCCTATTTCTTCTCATCTTACCTGGATATATATATATATATATATATATATATATATATATATATATATATATATATATATATATATATAAATATATATATATATATATATATATATATATATATGTGTATATATATATATAAAGAACATTTTCTCTATCAAGACATTCATTTCTGTAGTTCACTGCTACACCAGCAAGCAGAAAATATCTTTTTCTCCTGATGATGGCCATGTTAGCCAAAACTAGTCACTGAACGTCAATGTTTACTGTACAAACTTTAAATTAGCCTCCCTGCATGATTATCAGCAATATAACTTTATATTTGTTCAGGGAAGGTTTCATTACTTCTACTTCATTAAAAATATGTATAACCAATTTTCTTGGGTCTTCCTCTTTCAAACTCTTCATACAGATTCCCTTGAGGTGAATATGCCCAGTTGACCTGGTCAGTCCTCTAATAGTACTGATTTTTATACTCTCTTCCATTTTTTTCACAATTCTGGTAAGAATACTTTTTGCTTACTATAGTCTTCTTGGAGTAGACTTACTGTTTCTTCAAATAATACATCATTCCTTAAAACCCAGAGAGAGTTCATTTCCATTGGAAGCCATTTTGAAATAAATGTCTATACACTACAATCTGTCTTAACAAGGACTGTTTTAATGTTGCATGCTCTAGATTGCATTTCCTAACAGAAAAAAAATCAAATTTGTTTTCAATATATATTAACTATATAAAATACATCTTCATATTTTTCAGCACAGAATTTTGATGCTGAAGAGTTTTGTAATAAATAATGCCTCATAATATCCATTTCAATTGTATAATGTTCCTCTAAAAGGAATAAATGTCTGGTATCTTTAGTCTAGAAGTAAATTATTTTTTTATAAAAGTATCAGTAAGCTGTTCCTTATAAGTAATATTGTACATTATTTGCTAATTTTTTAGGGCAACTGATTTCTGCTGAAACATCAAAACTATATTTTTCACTTTTCTTCAATAATTTTATTTCATCTACTACAATTTGTGCCTGCAGAAATTAAAAGTTGAACAAAATTTTCACTTTTTCTGAGGCTCATTTTGATCAATTCCACTTGAGGGTTGAAGGATAAAAAATTTTGTGATGTCAATGAACACTCATTGCCACTTTTTTGATATCAACGAATAACCATTGTCACTTTCATAATGCTCATTGTAGTAGAGATTTTGTAATCAAAGATACAACTATAATACGACATTGAACAATACTGGTGTCAGACGCCATCAAATAACACTCACACTAGTAGTACTTGCTCAATAATACTCTCGACAAGTAACCCATATAGTGATCTGAATAGAGAAATAGTATAGTGAAGAGAGTAGAAATGGTGATCCAAATAGGAATAGTAGGAATAGAAGATAGACTAGAAATGCAGATTCATATAGTATAGAGGACAGACTAGAAATAGCAATCATTAGTTGTCAGTTACTTCCTACATATATGCATTTCTTCTATGGTCACGTGATCCACTTAATTCAATAAAGGGATCACCTGTCTTTGTTCTCTGGCGATCTATGTTCAAAGTCAAGTGTTGGTAGTGACAATTGATTTCTATATGACAAAAACAAAAGAGAATTGAGATCTAGGCCATCAAAAATAATTTGCAACAAGATTTAATCTTCATCAACCATTTTGTCCAGTCTTTCAGTTTTGCTGAAAATTCAAATAAAGGCTTGGGGGGGCCTTGTAGCAAATTAGCCTTGTTAATCATTACTACCAAGTAGTGAGCTCAATCCTCATTGGATGCTCCATTGCTTGTAGCCTTGTGCCAAACTAAGCTAATCTTAGTAAATTCTCTCCCCCTGAGTTCTGTAGACAAGCCAAGTCATAGCATGCTGGATGAAATGATGACTTCTTCTGAAAAGATTGATACAGGTTAGAATCCATCCACAGGGAACATTTTCTTATAAAGTTGAGCACACAGTCATGCAAACACTAAGAAACACTTTTTAAAAAATGGTGGATCGACTCAATTACATTTAAAGTATAATATATATATATATATATATATATATATATATATATATATATATATATATATATATATATATAATAAAAAGGCTTAAACACTAGTATTCCATGGTCATAATTTATTCCATTTGAATCGTAAATACGATCCAATTCATCAGAACTTTGTAGGTCTGATGAATTGGATCATATTTACGATTCCAATGGAATAAATTATGACCATGGAATATTAGTGTTTAAGCCTTTTTATTATATCCTTACTCTTCATCAGACAAACAAATTCCAAAAAAAATTTGTAGGTCTGATGAATTGAATTGTATTTATGATTCCAATGGAATAAATTATGACCATGGAATATTAGTGTTTAAGCCTTTTTATTATATATATATATATATATATATATATATATATATATATATAAACTTAGTTGGTTATTGCAATGAGCAATACAAACCATTGTTTTTCTCATAAGAAATAAAACCATTGATCAAACTTGTCAGCAATGGTTCTATGCATTTAACAAGTTGACAGCATCATCATTTCTTAGGAATTAATGGATTTTATTTATAAGATGGCATAATTTATCATTACTATAGATGTTATATATAGCGAAGACAGTGTTGTCTATTCAAATATGTCTAATCTATATGTATTTTAATACAAATATAAAATTTGTCACTTAGCTGATTGATGTTATATTCAGCACTTTGATTTTTTTGTAATTGTTGGTTCACTTTTCTGGAGATGATCAAGAAATGCTGATTGATATATATATATATATATATATATATATATATATATATAAATAAATATCGTTTTAAGGTGTGCTATATTTATGGGATAAAGTGCTCAATATCAGAGATAGAGCATATGTAAATATAAAAGTGAACATTGAAGTCAACACTCAGAGGCGACAGGCTGTTTCATGCTAGATGCAATTGTCAGGCCTGATGATTGCATCTAGCATGAAACAAATGGAGTATCATTCCACTGTATATAACATTTAATTTAAAAGTGCACAATAAATAATAGGGCTAAATATTATTTATTTTCTGATATTAAAATATTATAAAAAATCACTACACAATTACAATTATGTTTCAACTCAATATTTTATAACATTTTTTAATATCCTAAAATAAATAATATGATGTGATATTGGTCGTCTGTCTTACCAACCCTGATGTGGAGTGAGTTTCTGTCAGAAATAGAAATTTAACTGTGAAAGCTAAAAAAAAGAAAAAAAAAACAGTCAAAAAACTAATACAGAATTTATCCATTTCAATATTATTACTGCAAATTCAAATTTCCATAATATAGGTTTAATTAGTTGCTATATTTCCATAATATTCACTCCCCTCTAACTCTTCACATGACGAATGTATAACTAATTCTAATTTCTATATTCCCAACCGCTATATTAATTATAATTTATAAATTTTCCCCTACTCCAGCATCTCCCCCCCAACTCTCTTTCCGTTAAATCCCTACATCCTTTTATTTATATATTTCAAATTTATTTTTAAACCTTTTTTTATTCCGCTTTTAATTTTAAATTAATATTTCATTCTTCATATAACCCCAAATTAATGTCATAAATTTAATATTCGAGTTTAATTTTATAAAACTTCTTCCCTTTAAGAGAAATGACTTCCAACCTCTCCTGACTCATGCCTTTTGTCTGACTGAAACATTGAAATGGATAAATTCTGTATTATTTTTTTGACTTGTGGTTATTTTTTTGTTTCTTTTTTTTTTTATCTTTCACAGTTAAATTTCTATTTCTGACACAAACTCAGGCAACACTGGGGTTGAAAAAACACAACCGATATCTTTGTCTGCCGAAATAGGCTATCCCCCATATGATGTGATTTTGGATTTTATTGTTCATTTATTATATTGCTCTGTAATAGTAAATAAATTGAGCTCTTTTTGTGGATCAGTTTTAATATTCTATATTAGTAGGATCCACTTGGATTATATACCAATGGATGAGTATTATTTCAATAATCAACATGACTATGTCTTTCCTCTCTCTCTCTCTCTCTCTCTCTCTCTCTCTCTCTCTCTCTCTCTCGCTCTCTCTCTCTCTAGGTTTATTTATTAATACTTTATTTATTTATTTCTTTTCTAAATTTTAATTTCTCAAATTTATTCAGTGGTGCCTTCTTGTCTGCTTATTTCTACTTCTGCTATAATGCAATGATTAAAAAGCTTATCTTGAAGGCCATTGCTAGTGCATTTTTCCTCATTGAGTGCACTTCGCTATCATCACTTTACTAACAAACAAAGGTTAATAAATATTTCACCATTTAAGCAAACATTTGGATTTCTGATGAGATCCCTATTAGCAGAATTTTAGCTTTTCTATTTTCAGAATTTCTTGAATCTGGTCCTTTCTAATGTATTTCCCTAAAGAATCAATATATTTTTCTGATATAGTGATTATTGATTCATTAACTTATTCCTGCAACCAATATTACACAATATTTCCAATTTTGTTGATAAACTAAACAATGTCAAATGTACAACGGAATATACTCTTGAAACAGAAACAAACAATAGATTACCTTTTATCATTATATTAAACTGTACAGATAAAGACCTAAAACTAAATGTCTATCACATATCTACTATTAAAAATGATCTTATAAAGAGGTTAGGTTACTAAGTGTTAGGGAATATAATAAAAGCTACTAACTATAAAAAAATGTTAAAGAGAGAGAAGTCGATAAAAGAACACAAATTAAGAAGACGGAAGATAATGATTGACATTGCATTTAAATTTTTAAAAAGATCAAAGATGACTGGAAAGCAAGAAGCCAGAAGAGAGTTCTACAAGCAAGAAGTGCAATAAAAGAAAAAAAATATATGTGTATGTGTGTGTGTGAGTCTACAAATTAAGATATGAATAAAATATGTCTGTAAAGATAATATCAATGAAAGAAATAGCAAGAGGAAAAAACCTTTTATACCAATGTGTTTTGATCCTTGTGGAACTTTATCAAGGCAAGTGTAAAAATTTTAATTAGTAACCACTATTTATATTTATACATGTTACTTCTGTGAATAAATACAGGTTAATAAATAAAATTTCTACACTTACCTTGATAAAATTCCTCAAAGAATGAAATACATTGTCATAACCTGTTCCTACTTACATTTTTTATTAATACACACACACACACATATATATATATATATATATATATATATTCTTTTAAACATGTCTGATTAAACAATTTAGACATGTTGTATTTGATTATTTTCAATGTCATCAAGTATGACCAGCACAAGATATCATTGTGAAACATAGTTGTGATTTGAATGGAAGTGGCTCTTTAAAATGAACAAGCTTTCAAGAACCATACCAGACACAATAAACATTCATTTTGTTGTCATTAGGTCTATTTCTGCGATTGTTTGCATGTCTTTTAACCTGCCAGCTGACTTGCAATCTTTTCCGCAAAAGTGACACAAATTCTCAGTAATTAAAGCCATTTTTTATTTGGTCATTGCTCTGGCATGATGACTTCATAGAGGACTTAATTTTGCTGTTTTACTCATTGAAAGCCTACCCCAAATATGACAAGTGAGGTCATGTGTGTCATCTATATGGTCTGGATATTCAAGTCCTTTTTGGACACTTCTTTTCAGCTTTTTTCTTTTGAAACTCCTGAAAGCAACCTTTTCATCAGGATCGTTCTTCCACCAGGTGGTAATATCATTTGCATGGAACTCCCAGTCATATGTACTAATGTTTGCAACGTTCAGTGATTCTCACGGTCCATCCTTATAATGCTTCATTAGATTATCAGCTGATCACTCTCCTTTAGAAAGCTCCCTATATAAAAGCTGCTTTGAAATCCTCTTGTTATTTATGTGCGCAACATGTGCACTCTAATGCAACCTATATTTGAGAATTGTTGCTTAATGTTGTCACCCTTCACTTAATTCAAGCACTTCTACAACACTCTGACATGCATTCTCCAGTTGATTCCAAGTATTCAATGCAAGAACTGATGAAAGTGCTCAAGCTGCTTCAAGCAATCATAATAGACCTGCCCATGATTCACATGCACAAACTAATAACATTAATACACAAGTATGTTATACCTTGATCGTAGTCACTTTCAAAATTCACACTGACTCCATCTTCACTCTTCCAACTTACCAAATGCATTACTGGAGATATATATATATATATATATATATATATATATATATATATATATATATATATATATATATACATATATATATATATATATATATAATTTTAGATATTAGAACAGGAACTTGTTGAAATTGCTACACAATAGCTTTCATGTTTCAGTACTACAGTGTACCTCTTCAGGTGAATGGTAAAAGACTGGTGAATCACCAATCATTTACCATTTGCCTGAAGAGGTGCAATGTAGTGCCGAAACACTAAAACTATTGTGTAGCATTAGCTTACAAATTTTTCTTCTAATATCTAAAATAAAATAATGATAATATATCTACTTTGTATTGAGCACTTTTTTTAAAAATTAAATTCTATGAACAGCGGAATTTTACTTCATCTGTTCTTTTGCTCATTTGTATATTATATATATACGCACACACACACACATATACGTATATATATATATATATATATATATATATATATATATATATATAATAAATCAAAAAGAAAACTTTTTAGTTATAATTTATTTTGTGAATATTTCTATATATTCATCTTTTCACATCTTTTCAGACCAAAAGTTTTTAGTTCTTCAGTTCCAGATTAAGATTAAGATTATACATACATACATATATATATATATATATATATATATATATATATATAGTTTTAAGGTGTGCTATATTTATGGGATAAAGTGCTCAATATCATAGATAGAGCTTATGTAAATATAACTATAAAAGTGAACATTGAAGTTAACACTGAGAGGTGACAGGCTGTTTCATGTTGGACACAAGCATCAGGTGACCTGATGATTGCGTCCATCATGAAACAGCCTGTCGCCTCTCAATGTTAACTTCAATGTTCACTTTTATATTTATACATATATATGTGTGTGTGTTTGCATATGTTTGTCTATGTGTGTATTTACATGTGTATTTCTTGAAATGTTTTCAACTGCCCAAATTACTCTTTCATTAAATCCTGCATCATTCCCAATTCAATTGGCAATATCACTTCTTTCTTTTTTTAATCATTTGCATTTTTTACATCTATACATCCAAGCCATTAACAATTCATTCAAGGTTTGCCTTCCAGATTAACTGAGCCTTGGCTTTTCTTGCATGTTGGCTTCTAAAGAACATGGATGTTTTTTCTTCAGTTGTTTCACTGCAAAACCAACTTTGCTTGCCTCTGGGAAAATGTGGGAATGTTATGCTTTAATCTTTAAATAATTGGTTCAAGATTTTCCCCAATATTTCTATTCCTCTTTTCACTCAAGTTAATTCACTTGTGTATGTATAAAAATTTCAAAAATCAGGGATACACCACATTAAAGAACTAGTGTGACTTATTTAGTAATGTTACTAGTGCCCAATTTATGTTGGGTTAGGAAGCACTAAAAGAGTATATTAATCCGTTGAGCTAGTCTTTCATCTATTAGTTCATTCACAAGAAATAGACATTGAATGAAAATATCAAGAGACAATTTCTTGATCAGTTTGAACATGATAATTATATTTTAAAGTTTATCTCTTTTCAAAAGAGTTCTCATATCTGTAGAGTTAACAATGAACCTCTTTTCACAAGATTTCTTGTCAGAATCCTCTTTTGACAGAAGTCAAATGGTTTTATAATAAGCTCTCACAAAAACAGCAATAGATATAGGGACATGGATTCTTCAGTTTTTAATACTTTGAGCCCTGAGCACTGCTTTACTGGTGGTAGAAAAAAATGACTTAATTCCGTGCCTCGAGTTGAACAGCAGTAGAGAAAAATGGCTTAATGCTCAGCCACTGGTTGAACAGTGGGTAAAAACTTGTAACTATTTTTATATCTACTGTGAAACATTACATAGCAATTATTTGTGAATTTTGACTCAGGAGCTCAAGCAGAAGGGTTAAAATTGTTCAGGGCTCAAAGGGTTAAATTCAATGCAACTCAACTTCACTTTTTGCTAAGAAACCTTTTGGATATTGGACAATTTATGTTCAGACAGTCTGAACAAAAAAAAATAACAAATAAAAAATCTTAATCAAAGATTAGACAAAGAGATTTCATTGGTCTTCAATTAAATAGGCATATATACATATATATATATATATATATATATATATATATATATATATATATATATATATATATATTCAGAAAGCCATGAATTATGCTATTTGATGTAATGGAATAACCTGTCACCCCCATGAGTGACTACACTATAGGTAGTAACTACCTATAAGTATCTGTAAGTCAACAGACTACAGAGACTAGCTGGGATCTGTTCAGTATGACTCAGACTTACACGAGAACTACCAACTTTCCAATAGTAGCACTCACTACTGGATTGACTTGCAATAACCTTGTGAATAACTGTTACCTTTATTCTTATTGTACTCGTTTTTTACAATAAGCCTTTACTTATTTTATCCACCTTGTTTTTCAAGTATATATATATATTCCTATTTGCATGGAATATAACACTATTGCTAATTAACAAGTCAAATGCACATGAAAATCTGTTTCACCAATGAAAATCAAACAAGACAAAAATAAAAATACCAGAATATTTTCTCCACATCTCATTCTCTAATGAAGCTTCAATAAAAATGAAATATTTTAAAGTCATAAACATTTGTGTGTGTGTGTTTGTGTGGGGTGGGGGGGAGTTCTTGGATCATGAAATTGACAGTTATCATGCAGTCTTGATTTTTATGTACACATAAAATCAACAAATTTACTATCTTCAATATACACACACACACACACACACACATATATATATATATATATATATATATGTATATTGTGTACAGTTACTATATTTATGATGGTAGATTGTACCTTACCCCCTCCTTCCTCAATATTAAGTATTATAATAAAAAGAAATATAAAAATAAATTTTAAAACTCTCACTTCCCTCTCAACTTGACTATCTCTGTCACACTATTCCTCACCACCCTCTATGTCAAATTATATAAGCTTAATACTGCCCGTCAAAAGTGTAAATTTTAAATTCATTTTTCGTTTCACCTTTTGAAAGTGAAGTCTGAAGATCCAGAGAAAATAAAATTCTCTGGTAAAATAAATTATTACAAATGAAACCTTAAAGTGGTCTGTTTTTCTTTAAATTAAATTATATACATATCTATATCTATATATCTATATATATATATATAGATAGATAGATAGATAGATAGATATACATATTTGTAGATAGGTATAATCTGATAGGTAGATTAGATAGATGTACTAATTCAAGCAAGTAATCATGAATTTTTCCCAGACAAAAATTATTTTTTGTTCTATTCATTTTTGGTTTTTAATCTTTTGTATTTTTTTATGTTTCTATGTTATTTTTTGTTGTTTTTTGTTTTCATCTCAGTATCAGCAATCATCATTATTTTTTCAAGAAGGAAAAAGAAAATTATTGATTCATTTGAATTTTGTTGCATTTATTTCAATTTTATTTTTTTTTATTTTAATCCAGGGCCATATGAATATGGATATTCGCTAGGTAGAGTATATATCGAAAAAATGTTTTATTTTCTTCATGGGTGATTCAAAGCTTTATATCTAACATTAAGCCTTTCTTTGATTTCTCTCCATGAATCTTGGGGTTTGCTTCTAACCTTTGCTTCAATATGTATTCACATATTCATATGTATGACTATATCTTAGGCCATTTATGTATATGCATAATCTTAGATTTAAAGTAAAGTTTAATAACAAGCATATATTATAATTTTTATTATATGACAGACACAAGTTAAGAAAAATAAACAAAATGGCTGATTGAATCCATGATGTTGGAGATCATTTTGTATCTGTCACTGCTTATCAATGTCAAGGGTACTACTTGGTAGCACCCATCTCCTCTCCAAGCAACATTTGATAATATATTACCTCATTTGCCATTCCAGTTTAAATGCATCTCCAAATCCTTACACACTACACCTGACCACACACACAAATATTTGTTATGAACATATGTTATTTTATGATTTTCAAAGTAATAATTCTACAAGAATATTATTTTTTATTTACATAACATCATATCACAAATCCCGTATAGTTGTTGTGACATCACATTTACTGTATGTCATACGTCTAGGGCAAAACAGTCCAAGGCTTCTTCACACTGGTTTTAAATACAGTTCCTACCTCAAGGCAAGAGAGCTGAGTCTAGCCTGCTATTTAATCCATAGCTGGGAGAAGAAGGAATTAGTTCATATCTATGCTATTGGTGTTTGTTTGAAAGTGAATGCAACAAAGAATTAACCCCCAATTTCTCTTACTCAGTCACTAATCATTATGCATTGCAGAGTACATTTGAAAAATGGTTCAGTTACCAATAAAAGGTAATGAAAGAGAACTATCTCTTATTGTCACTAGATACTGGCACTGATATTTTGATAGTCAATGAAATGCCAATGGCAACAGACTTATGATAAATCATTCATGTGCCAATGAAAGGTAAACATGATGGCATGCACTGTAATTTTAAGAAGAAAATCAGTTTCAGAAAGAAGATATTTAACACTTTCATTGCTGCAATGTTATTGCATTGTTTCCTGGCTGTACTGACTCATTTTTTTAAAAATAGGAAACTGCCATTCACTAGAAAAAAATTTTTTAGTATGAGGAAACTGATGTCTGTAATGTGTATTTTACTTAGACAATGCAAAGTTTCATTGCGTGCGTTGAATTTTAATACAAGCTTCTAATATTTCTGGATCAAATGAGATTTTATACAAATTCTTATTTTGCCTTTTCATCATTTCTAAAAGGCACAACTTCAAGTGATTTATTCATGGCTAAAAATTTTAAATGATTTTATTTGCATTATTTACATCATTCAGACTGTTATCCTCATCTTCATTGCCATATTCACAACATTTCGGACATTGTACACTCTGGCCTTCTTCAGATGATTGAAATTTAAAACCAAACCCTTTATTTCATCCACCAGGGTAGATTGTTCTAGTCACACATGCCAAGGACACATGGCCTAGTGGATAAAGATGTTGGTTAGATCCATTGACTACACCCAAAGAGTTTTGAGTTCAATACCAGGACACAGCAGTGGTGTAACAAAAACTTGAAGAGTTGAGTTAAAGGGAAATAACTGAGACATTCAGAAGAGGCATGGAACGTGAAACTAGAACAATCTACTGCAATGGATGAAATAAAGGGTTTGGTATGAAATTCCAATCATCTGAAGAAGACTGGAGCATACAATGACCGAAACATTGTGAATATAGTAATGAAGATGAGAATAATAGCCTGAGTAATGTAAATAATGCAAGTAATCATAATACCTCATCTCAGAGATATAGATAGATACTTAAACAATATTGTTTGTGTGAAGTGATTTATGTTACTGAAAATCTTAATGGATTGTTGGTATTTAAGTGTTAAAACTGATCAAAAAATAAAAAATTTAAAACTACATCATTTTTTAAAGTATCTGCCAAATATGCCTACAAAAAGTCAAAGGACAACTTTATATTTGGGGCAAGGAAAATCAGTTATTAATGATATACATTGGGAATATTGTATTGTATCACTACAGATAATATAAGTTCAATATGGATTATTAGAGAAATCTAAGAAGGATTTTAGTTCTTTTCCATAGTGATACATCAACTGCAACATAGCATATAACCTAATTTATGCATTTAACATTGATTAAAACCTACTGTAAGAACATTGAGTAAAGTGATAGCAAGCTAATTGATGAGTGTCTTATGAAAACAGAGAAAAACTTTCCATTATTTAAGTCTCTATTATTTACCAGTAGAGAACGTTTTCATGTCTGAAGAGCTGCTTTCCATGACACATGATGAAACTGTTATCAATAGTAAGGCTGATCCTTGACTTTTGCTATAAAATTTGCTCTTGAAAATTCAATTCCTACAAAAATATTTACAGTAAGCATTACAGTCTTTTAATACTCTAGTCCATTTTAGACAAAAACAGGAATTTTCTTGATTCCCCCAGGTAAGCATTCCTTCATATTAATGAAGAATTATATTCTTACAAAACAGTGCTTTCACTTTTGTAACTAAAGGATATTTTTCATGTCAGATGCAAAAAAATTCTCTTGTAGTTCATTTCCAACCTAATGAAGCAAATTAATTGAAACAACTGCTTTAGTTTTCTTTTCACATTACAGTCAGTTTTAGAACCACTGGAGTGACAGGGTGTAATCAATTTCTATTTTTTCCTAAGATAAGGTTATTTGAAGTGGTGTGCAGTAATATGAAATATCTTTTTTTTAAGATTTATGATGAAATTGGTTTGACCTAGAAAAATATTGCATCACCCGTGATTGAATCAGATTTTCATTACACCCAGACACTACTGTCTCAACTGTCGACTAGTTGTCCTATGGGCATTGTCTGTGATGGACGTTACTCCAAGGAAGTGTATGAAAATTGTAACATTGAACGAACACAATGACTTCGTACAATGGACATACGAACACACTGGCATGCCTTACCAGTGAACAAATCAAAGTACTATAGACTGGTCCGGAAACTCTCCTGATTTAAATCTAATCGAGAATCATTGGTCAATCTGCAAGGGACGACTTCGTGGAATGGACATACGAACAAACTGGCAAGGCTTACCAATGAACAATTCAAGGTACTATAGACTTGACGGAAACTATCCTGATTTAAATCCAATTGAGAATCAGTGGTCAATCTGCAAGGAATGACTTCATGGAATGGACATACGAACAAACTGGCAAGTCTTACCAGTGAACAAATCAAAGTATTATATACTGGCCCGGAAACTCTCCTGATTTAAATCCAATCGAGAATCTGTGGTCAATCTGCAAGGAATGACTTCGTGAAATGGACATAAGAACACACTGGCAAGCCTTACCAGTGAACAAATCTAAGTATTATAGACTGGCCCGGAAACTCTCCTGATTTAAATCCACTTGAGAATCAGTGGTCAATCTGCAAAGAATGACTTCATGGAATGGACATACGAACAAACTGGCAAGCCTTACTATTGAACAAATCAAAGTACTATAGACTAGCCCCGAAACTCTCCTGATTTAAATCCAATCGAGAATCTGTGTTCATTCTGCAAGGAACGACTTCGTGGAATGGACATACGAAGACACTGACAAGCCTTACCAGTGAACAAATCAAAGTACTATAGACTGGCCCAAAAACTCGCCTGATTTAAATCCAATCGAGAATCTGTAGTCAATTTGCAGGAACGACTTTGTGGAATGGACATGCAAAGTACTAATATTAGCACTGGGTCATGTTTTATTGGAAATTTATGAAAAAAGTAAGTAACGGAATTATTCATTTTGTTTCAATTAATCTGCACATGTTGTGTAGATGATCATGGCCCTCCACGTCTTCCTGTATAATTAATTTGCACAATGGTGTATCTTTCATGTATACTTGCAAACCCAGTTTTTCCTGAAAGTAGTGATTTAAACAATCAACCTACACAGAAATAGTAAATATGTTTTTATTAATGTTTCAAAGCTTTTCCATTAAATCTCAATTTCTTTATGGATTTTACAATATATTTTTGCTGATACTGATGTAGACATAACTTCTCCCAAGTTATCCAATTTGAAAATTACTATAAAAGGTCATTTCCAAATTTAAAGAAGGTCATTCTGGACATTTCTGCAAAACAACTGAGAAAAAGTGACAAACAGAGAATAAATTCAGACACACAAGTATATCCCTGCATACACAGACACAAAAGTATATCCCTGCATACAGAGACACACAAGTATATCCCTGCATACACAGACACACAAGTATATCCCTGCATACATAGACACACAAGTAAATCCCTGCATACACAAACACAAGATACCAGGTATCTGCTAAGAAACAAACATTTTACACACACTCATGCACTCACAAACACACACATACAAGCACATACACAAACACACACACACACACACATTCCTATGTATTTGGATGCCTGCTTAAGTTCTATAACCTACTAGGGTCATTGGGGTACCATATGTACTGCAGCTCTAACAACAATGGGTGTATGTAAGGCAAAGTATTATGATAGAGCCAATCTGTCTTGAGACATTTTCAATTCAGAGCTGTTCTTCTCCTAGGCTGGTTGCTAGCCAAGACTAGAGATCCCCAGGGTGGGGTTTTCCTACAAATGTGAATGAAGCAAAATTAGCTGCATTTTGAACTTCTGTCTTCTCAAGCTGCCAACCATCTCATCATGGTCTGCATTGGACAAAATTTCACCAGAAGCAGAGATTGAAAATCGAACTAGCCGAGTCAGTTGGGAGAGGGTAAAAGCAAGAAAAATGGGGATAATTGAAAAATCCTTAAAGAATAATAACTATGGTATATGTTACACTCATATACCAAGGCTATCAGGCCCTCCCCACTTGAAAAATACTCCACTTAGTGCTAGGTTTTTTAAATGTCTGTATGTGCCTTTGGTATTCACACATTGATCTGAATAAAAATCTACCAATAGAGAGAAATTCTCAACGGGTGTAAATCTGTCCAAAAACAAAATAAATTTTAACTTTTCCTGCCATATAAACACATAATTTTTACCCAAATTTTTATCACAAATATCACCTTTACATAATACCATGAAAGTTATATTTTGGGGAACACCTATTGGTTGAGGTAACTGGTATCTAGAAAGCTTTGTTTGCCTGAATATTTCTTGACTAAACACTCTTTAAGTTGAATTTTTTTTTTTTTACTAAATCAGCATCAGAATGTCTATGTTCGCTATTGTGACTATTGTTACTGAAAACTTTTCAGGTCGCTATCAGTTAAATGAAAATGATTTTCTCTCCAGAAATTTATGGCTAAATCATTGTTGTCTTAGACATGGTGGAAAATATGTTACTAAAATCTACTAATAACTGCCTGCTGGTTTTTATAGTTTTGTGGACATCAAAATCTTGTTTTAGCTGGGAAGCAGAAACATATGCTGGATGCTTGCTTGCTTAGCTTTGGCTTTTCAAAACATTTCTCATTAAAATTAATGACCTTCATATATATATATATATATATATATATATATATATATATATATATATATATATATATATCAGAATGTAAGAACTGAATGTAAAATCCTAAAATCAGTAAAGAAAAATAATAAATTTACATCTTATTAAAAATGCCTCAATAATTTGCTTTAATTCAAAAAAGATATTTTATGCAATATCACAAAAATGTCACAAAATAATTGTATTTATAAGAACTAAGGGAAAAGATGTGATTATAAAAATGAAAGCTGTAAAATATAAATTTAATATTTAATCTATAGTTGAATCAATTGTACTTATCATTTACTATATATAATAATTTATTATTAGGATTTAGTATCATATAGGAAGCACATTTGACCAAGGTCAATGGGAAAAATATATTCAATATTTTTAAACATCGCCCCTCTTTCTGGTGTACCTTCATGCACAGCGTAGAGAGTATTCAGTTGATCATATGTGCCTTGATTTATCTCTAATCCACCCCTTTTGATATGTTTACTTTATTGATCTGTTGGTAATCCACCCTGTTTTCCATGTTTGTATTATTGACTTATCTGTAATCCACCCTGTTTGACATGTTTACCTTCTTGATCTGTTGATAATCCACCCTGTTTGACATGTTTGTATTATTGACTTATATGTAATCCACCCTGTTTGATATGTTTACCTGTTGGTAATCTACCCTGTTTTCTATGTTTGTCTTATTGATTTATCTGTAATCCACTCTGTTTGACATGTTTGCCTTATTGATCTTTTTGCAATCCACCCTTTTTTTGCCATATTGATCTGTGTTTACCCAGGCCTTATTGATTTATCTGTAATCTACCCCATTTGCCTTATTTATCTCTGTGTAATCCACCCTGTTTGCCATGTCTACTATTTTGATTTCTATATAATCTACCCTATATACTTTGTTTGCCTTATTGATCTATAATCCACCCTGTGTCTTTCATTAATTCGACTGCAATCCACCCTGTTTGTCTTATTTATCTGTGTGTAACCCACCCTATTTGTCATGTTTAATCTACCTTGTTTACCCTGTTAGTCTTTTTGATCTGTCTGTAATCCACCCTGTTCACAGTGCTCAGATTTTTATTCACTTATTTAATGTTTTTTTGTTTTTTCCCATATTTATTTATTATGATAAAAAAATCCCAAAAATAAAACCTACAACCCTATCATTGATGCAGTTAGCATTTAATCATAAGGAGTATGAATGCAAGAATAAAACTTTCAACAAATTCACCTGAGAAAATTTGAAAAATGGACAAACTCCCTATATTTTGAAACTAGCAACAAAATGATGTTTCAAAATACAGTAGTAAATCTTAACATCACCTTCAATTTTCAGATAGAAATGAAAGAAAATAGTTTCACAAAATTTTCCTTTTTTTAAATCCAGATAAACAGTAATAATTCCAACATTCATTTGTCAACAAGATGTAAATTTATTGATAACATTCATGAAGAATTAAAAAAAATTCAATGAAGTTTGGGTTGACAATCTTTTTTCGTTAAAAAAATATTATTTTGATATTTTCAAAGATAAAAGCAATTTGCTCAGTTGAATAAATATGATAAGATCTCGGATTTTTATTGATTTAATCTTTAGACTCTAAGACAAGCTGTACAGTGTTTCATTATCATGAAGACGTATAAAGCTGTAAATTCTGAATTTTACAAGACAAATTCCTGATGCCTAATATCAAGTTCAAAGTGGAATGACTCTGAATTTTCCTGATGGAATGAAAAATGAAGCCCTTGGATTGATTGGAAAAGGTTCCAAAAGATGCATTGAAGAGAGTGCCCATGTCTTAAAGAAATGCAAAAAATTGTACTCACAAATTATGAGGAACTTTATGTAAAATGTGTGTGATCTAAGTTTTGTTTTGGTTTTTTTTTTTGTTTTTCTTACAAAAATGATCAGTAGAAAATGTCATGAAGCCATTTCTGACCTTAGGTCTCTAGTTTGGGACCTGGAAGGAAAATGTGTATACAATAGAAAGCCAAGGAAATAATAATAATAATAAGGTGAAACAATCAAACAAATAAGCAAGTTGATACAGAATGACTATAAGCGTAGGCATGACTAGATGCCAGAAGGTGATCCACTGGAAATTGTATAAGTGACACACAGACAAGTGGTATATGCAGAATCACAAATTTTCTTTGAGAAAGAAACACTTAAAATTCTCTAAAGCTTCAAACAAATCAGCCAATCAAAACAAAAAGACAGGATCTGCCAATAATAAAGAAGGCAATATGTCAGAGAGTGATATGTTCTGGTAGGCCAGAGACAAAATCTGAAAGGAAGTATTTTCACCTGCCTGAGAACATATGAGTTTATGGAATGGAATAGTGGTAGTCTTGCCAGTAATTATTGGAGTGCTAGGAATGGTCACAAAGAACCTAAAAAAAAGATTGAAAAAACTGGAAATTGAAAGAAAAGTTAGAACCATCCAATCAATATCATTCTGAAAATAGTTACAATGCAAGGAAGAATGCTTTTTGTTACTTAATCTCAAGTGTAAGGCATTAGTTACTTGGCCTGGGATTAGTATATAATAGCAAATAATAAGAGCGATCATGATGTTGATGAATACTTTCTACAGTTCTAAATCCCAGTCATTTCAAAATCAAATATTGGTTGAGAAGATAAAGATTTCAATTTGGACTTTGTCCTCATCTAAACTGGAATCAAAGATCCATTTTGTTTCAACCAGAATTGACCAATTTCTCAATTTACAATGAATCATCTAAGGTTTAGTTTTTGTAAAAATGACTCTAATAATAAAAAAGATGGGCAGATGATTCTTTTAGGACTGTGTAAGGCAATTTACTTGACGCCCCATGGAGTCAGATGGTGACACAAGGTCGATTTAATGTGGGGAACCTGAGCACGTACACTCAGGCTAAGGATGAAAATTCCTCAAGACCCCCAGTTGTTCTGGAATCGGTGCAAGCAACAATCCTTCTCTCTAGTGCAATGAGAAGGTGCAGCCTCAGGCATCTGTTCCCCACGGCTGAGCACCTCACAGTATGATTTTCCTCAGTTGTGCTTCTGTCTTCTGATGGAACCACAACTGAGTCACACTTTGCCTGAAGACAGAGATGCAACTGAGAGATGATAAAAACCTACTTTTTTCAGTAGCCATTCATAAATTTTAATAATTGGTATATTTAGAATGATTGATATGAATGATGAGGATAATTATGTGTTCGTCTGTATTTTTACCTATGTGTCTTATTTTATATATATGTCTGTTAATGTGTTGTCTTCTTTTTTTTGGTAGGGGTATATGTTTCATTCTTAGACCAATCAGCAAACAGTCAATCAGCTCTTCTCTTTTGGCTCAATATTGTCATTTGTTACTCTTTGCTAATACATTTTTAACCTATCTATCTATCTATCTCAGTTTATTCCCATATATATATATATATATATATATATATATATATATATATATATATATATATATATATTGTAATTAGACAGCAATTGTTCTTTTAAAGATAGCTTATTGAAAAGTATAGACATATTATGTCTATTATGTTTAACTGTTTTTTTGGGTTTTTTTTTTTTTGCTAAATTGTGAATGACCTTTTATGAAACTGGCTGCTGCAGATGTCCAAAATGTCCAAAATCAATATAATTACTACATCTGAGATTTTGACTCATGCAAGCCATCATCAGGGGATGGGGGATGGGGGATGTAGGTGGTGACATCATGAGCATTATAAGCAATAAGTGCATGAGTAAAATAAGGTAAGAGAAAATCGTAAGCAGTACCTTTAATGTGTCATTGCAAATGATCATTGGCAATTCAGAAAAACAGACAGTTAAACTTAATCAACATAAAAGTCTATATGTTTCAATAAACATATACATATATGTATATTTATATGTATATATATATGCAAATATATGTATATACACATACATAAATACATATATATATATATATATATATATATATATATATATATACACAATGAGGTGAAACAAGTATTTGGACAGTAAAAAAATGGATTTAGAATCATATATTGAAAGAAAAGCATTGTCTAAAGCTCACAATATATTTGTAAAACAATTATAAATGCAAATAAACAGCAAAAATAAATGATTTGACATGTATATATATTTTATATACAAATTATTAAAACAGGTAGTGAAAAAAGTATTTGGACAGTTCCAAAATTATGTTAAAAATTAATGTTTTGAATATATTTCATGCTCGAATGTGTTAGAATTTTATGGAATAGTCTAGGATGTGCATTACATAATTAAGAAATGGAAAGCCTTCAGTACTAATGAAAATATGCCAAGAACAGGTGCACCACACAAAATATCACGAAAATGTTCACGGAAAATAGTACGACGAGTAAAAAATGACCCTTTTGTGACTCAAAGAGAACTTCAAAAAGATCTCAGCAATGCAGGAACGCAAGACGGCCATAAGTTCTGAACTTCACCAACAACAATTAAAATCTCGCTCTCCTCGCAAAACCCCATTGCTAAAAAAATGTCATTTAAAATCCAGACTTGAATTTACCAAAACTAATTTACAAAAGTATGGTGACTATTATAAGCAAATTTTATGGTCTGATGAAAGCAAGATTGAACTTTATGACCACAACGATGCTACCCATGTTTGGAGAAAGGATGGAACAGTCTTCAATCGAAAGAACACCATCCACACTGTGAAGCACAGAGGCGGTAGCATTATGGTTTGGGGATGCTTTTCATATAATGGTATGGGACAACTGAAAATTATTGAGGGCACAATGAATGCAGCCAAATATATTCAGATTTTAGAAGATTGCTTGCAGTCATCAGTTGAGAAATTAGAACTTGGACCAGATTGGGTTTTACAACAGGACAATGATGTGAAACATACAGCCAAAGCAACATGTGCATGGCTTCAAAACAATAACATCAACGTGTTGACATGGTCCAGCCAATCGCCAGACATGAATCCATTAGAGAATCTTTGGAGAACACTGAAGAATCAAATTCGTGAAAGGCGACCAAAGAACCTCAGTGAATTGAAAGTTTTTGCCGAAGAAGAGTGGGCTAAAATTCCCACCAAATCATGTCAGGTGCTTGTAGAGAGCTACAGGAACAGACTGAGAGCTGTGGTTGCAAATGAAGGAGGACCAACTAAATATTAAACACATTTTAAGCATAATTTATATTCTGTCCAAATAATTTTTTCACTACCTGTTTTAATAATTTGTATATAAAATATATATACATGTCAAATAATTTATTGGCATAACAGTTGCATCTAGCATGAAGCAGCTTGTCACCTGAAAGTGTTGACTTCAATATTCCCTTTTATATATATATATATATATATATATATATATATATATATATATATATATATATACTTATATATATATATAAGTCAATATACAATAGTGACAATCTGTTTCAGGCTTGAACACAATCTTCAGGCATCTCCTTCTGAAGATTGCATTCAAAAATGAAACAGACTATTACTGCTGTGTGTTGACTTCAGTGTCCACTTTTATATTTACAAATGCTCTATCTATATATTTCAGGTATAAATATATTTTATATTTTATCAGCTACAAATA
>OZ010589.1:110024671-110117171 GCA_963932145.1 Acanthosepion lycidas | reverse complement strand
CATGGAAACGTACAAAAACAATTAGATAAAGACCTCAGTACTTTAAAGAAAACAGAGTTATAAAAGATGGAGTTAAATTGATTGTAGAAACTCAGCAATGAGTTCACTTTAGCTTTATGGTTTATCTGGATACAAATGTCTGACAAGCCAAAAAGTAAAAGTGAACTAGCTGCTGAGTTCCTACAACTTGTTCAGCTTGATCCCATATATATATATATATATATATATATATATACACACACACACATATATATATTGACAACACTAATATAATAGCATCATCTACATGCAAAAAAGGCTAAAAATAATGGAAGCCTTATTAATAAAAACAAAAAAAAACAACACTTAATAATCATCTGGACCGTGTTTTGAAAAATGAAAACATTTTATAAAACATACATGCAACAAACTATTTCTTATTTTAACAGTTAAAATATTTAATTCTTCAAAATGGCTAAATGTATAGCCGAAAGTGCTCGGATTAAAAGAACATTTGGACAGTTTTTATATAATTTATCATCTGAAAAGAAAAAATTAGTAGATCGCATGAGAAATTGTATAAAAACTGAATAAAAGCACCTTGTCTGTCATATTCAATAAAATGTGCATATATATATATATATATATATATATATATATATAATTATATATGTAGGGTGCGATGGGTAAATTGTCTTCAATTTATATATTTTATCGACTGCACAATATTGCAGGGTGATTTGGCCAGGGTTAGGGTGAGAAAAAGATCAAAGAATTATGCAATTCACTCTGACATTACAGCATACTACTTGGTATTCATGTGGTAGCTTCAATACGAACATTTCACAGTGTTTGGCTGATTGAGAAAAAGTTGGATGAGTCTAATTGTGATTATAAAGGTACAACAGATCTGAAAACTCATTCTGATCATTCTGATAATAAAAGAACTCCTGAATTTATTGGTGAAGCCTACATCAAGTGCTTTGAGGAGGTAGTGCTGTCATGGGTCAAGAGAGTGGCTGCTGGAAGAGCCTATGTCTAGCAGACCAGATCACACCTTACATCTGGCCACCTAACTCCCCAGACTACAACCACCTTGATTATTATGTTTGGGGCACAGTTGAGCAAGAAACTAACAAAACTCTTTGTAATACTAAAGATGAACTGAAGGCAAGGATTAGGGCAGTATTCACCAACTTAAACAAGTAGTCTGTCAAGAAGTGTTGCAGTAGATCCCAAAGTTGTCGGGAGGCCATAGTTGAAGCCAATGTCAATTTTATTGAATAAATTTGCTGTTTAGTATTTCAAGATCCTTTTGTGTAATTTTGGTAAATATATCTGTTAAAATGAGATGTCAGTGTCATTTTTGTTTTTGTGTAATTTAGTTGACTTCTTAACCATCGCACCATATATATATATATATATATATATATATATATAAACAATTTATACAAAGAATTAAATAGCAATGTTAATGTGATTAATGGTGAAATCACTTCACTAACAGAATTTAATGAAACATTAACTTACTATCAATTCCTTGAATAATAAGATCCTTATATTCAACTTGTTGTCAGGTTTAAGACACATGCCAAGTATTTTTGACAATTTTAAATTGTCATCTTCAGGGCACAATTTTCCCATACATAGATGAACACTAAGACAAAATATGTGTAAACTGAAAGATGTTTTTTTTTTAAATTATGCAATTTATTGAGAGTTGAATATATGTTTTGGACTGTGAATTTGAAATTGTCAAACGTAGTTAGCATGTGGTCTTCCACCTGACAACAACTCAAATATGTTGGATCTTATTATTCAAGGAATTGATAATGTTTTATTAAGTTCTGTTAGTGAAGTGATTTCACCATTAATCACATTAACATTGTTATTTAATTCTTTTATAAAATGTTTCTTTATGATATAAAATATAAACTGCACACACTAATATGTGTGCATGTGTGTGTGTGTCCGTGTGTGTATGAATGCTACAAGGTTTGTTGAACAATTAGAGATTTGAAATGACACATGAGAATACATGGTAACCAACAAATAGCTGCTGTTGATAGAGGCACTCATGTATACAGCATTTGTGTCAAAACGTTTTGTTCTCTTAGCAATTATGAAATGATTAAATAGGAAGATAATTACTCTGGGGGGGGGGGAGAAAATAATTTTATGTACAACTGCATCTTTTTAGGTTCTTTTATCTAAAAAAAAACTATCAGTTTATATTTTTTTTAGGATCAGAAACTGAAATGTCTTCTCTTCCATTATTTCAGTTTTTCTCCCAAACAGGAAAATAACTTCCTTGTTTTCTTTTCTCCATTTTTCCTGTCTGTTCCTCAGAGAAAGGTTTTCTACTTTTCTACAATTAAAATGTCTCTTCTTCAGATGAAAACGACCTGAAATTCTCAAAATAAACAAAAAAAAAACTGCCATTGTACCGTGTTTTTTTAATAAGTCTACATTTCATTTCTTACAAATAAAATACTTCACATTTAAAAAGAAAAATTTTTCAGAAACACAATATTTTTCATAGATATTTGCTTCATAAATTTGTGGTTTAACCCAAAATTCTTTGTATATCAAAATTGTTTACATGTAGTTTCAATTAAAAATTTCAAAATTGTTTACATGTAGTTTCAATTAAAAAAAACAATGGCAATTAATAATAGAATGTGATTAAAATTTAATCCTGATAAAATTTCTGATTGAAATATATCAACACATAAATTTCCAGTTTTATTGAATTTGATAGCTACCCTGTTGTGGTTAATGAGTTTCACAGACCATTGATAGTGAAGTGAGTTCAATCTTTATACAGAACCTTACACAGATCACCTTTTGCTGTACTAAGCTGTCTAAAGTGTCTGAATTTCTTGGATAAGAAATTATCAGTATTTACATTATTTACACTCAGACTATTATCCTCATCTTTGTTGTTATTATTACAACATTTTGACCATTATGTCATGTGAGTTTCATAAAGTGCATGTCAACCTTCAGGGAATTTCAAACTGAAATTTCCTTTATTAAATCTATGAGGATCATTTGTTCTCATTCCACTGTCCATTTTTAGGGATAACTCAGAACAATAACCACAATAATTAAAGTTTTCTTCATGAATTTGGTTTGGTTTGGTTTGTTTTATGGCATATCAACCTCAATGGGTTATTTAATGCCAACAAGATTTTTATTACTGGTAATATTTTTTTCAAAAATGTATTGCTGGTAATATTTTTTTCTTCAAAAATGTATTGCTGGTAATATATTTTTTTCTTCAAAAATGTATTGCTGGTATTAAAACCTCTTTTTACACTTTTATAGTGTTTTGACCCCAGTTTGGGGGTTAACTATTTGCCTATAGTTGGGACCCTAACAGCTGCTATCCCCCTGGCTTAGGGCAGACCTGGGAACATCAGCAATTAAGAAGAGGTTCCACACTCCTCAAAACCTCTTGATCAGATGCTGTTGAATGTAGTTTATTGTCTTACCCAGGGTGCGGATGTAGTTTATCATCATACCCAGGACGGCATGAATTTGGTGACAAATTGTGAGTCCAAAGTAATGTATACTTAGTCTCAGTGGAAACAAGGCAAGCAATAATTGGGCAAGATGAGGTCCCTCAGCATGGTCAACAGAATGAGAACAATTGACCCTTGTAGATTAAATAAATGGTTCTGTTAGAAATTGCCTAAAAGTTACTCAGCTCAACAAACGCCTGATGAAGATTGGAAGGAACAATTTGAAAAATAGTGATAACAACAACAACAAAGATGAGGATCTGTAGTCTCTCTCTCACAGACATGCTGTCGCCTCCCTCTGTCTTTTTTACAAATACTTTCATGGTAACTGCTCTGATGAGCTGCTTTTGCTGGTTCCCAGACTTCATGAATTTAAGCGTTCAGCTAGGCTGGCATCTCGCTCTCACCCTTCCACTGTTAAAACTGTTAAATGTAGCTGTCTCTTTTACTCCAATAGCTTCATGTCTTGCACTTCTCGCCTGTGGAACTCCCTCCCCTCTTCCTGTTTCCCTGATAGCTATGATCTCCAACTATTCAAATGTAATGTCAATCGATGTCTCCAGATGTCTGTATCTCCTATCTTTCTCTTCATCCTTTCCTCTATCACTTCTATTTGCTCTCACTCCAACTCTCTGTAACCCCTTGCATTCTAGTGGCTTCCTGCCTTGCTTGGGGTGAAATGCTTAAAAAAAAAAAACGTCTGAGAGCAAATAATGTCAATAATTACTAAAAGTTTTGGTATAATTTAAATTTTTATAAATACAAGTGGCATTTTTGAAAACTTTCTACTTTCTTGTTCTGCCTCCTGTAAATTTTTTTCAATATTCCAGTCAGATAATCTTCAATGTTAACTTTAAACTGAAAGATGAAATTTGAAAATGGATATCAGAAATATACGAATACATATCATTCTTTTTATCACATCCTAGATTTAATGAAAAAAAGAAAAAATCAATCCCTTCCTTAACCAGCATCAAAGCCGCGGTTGCCAATAAAATGCATCAGACTAATTGCAGTAGAGAGGACGACATATTTCTGTCTCAAGCCATTGATCATTAAGATCATCGTCCCTCCCATTTCACTACTTCTGATTCATTACCATGGTAACAACAGTCACTGCATACAGCAATGGAGTTCTCAGTCTCTCAGCAGAGAGGAAACTAACATGATAAAGTATAGATAAACATATATATTTCTGGACTTTTCAGCAAACGTTCCAGACGAAGGGGACTCTAAAATCAATTATATAAATAAATGAAAACTATTTTCCTATAAAAGACATTTTTCAGAAAAATTTTAAACTTCCTTCCATCTTTACCAAATTAATAGAGACAAATGGTTTACTTGAATGATTGCGTAAATATGATAATCATTCTACATTTTTCAGTGAATTACTTGGACTAATATTTTCCTAACTGTTCCTATTATAATGTGTTTCCAGTGTATATTTTGGGCTCTTCAGCTTTACTTTGAATCTGGTGTAATTTGCTTTCTTAAATCTTAATCCAAACTGTCATCATGCCTCAGCATCAAAATATCTCTTCTACCCACAAGATATTTCTGAATTAAGGGAGAGAAAATTTGGCGCTCAAGAACAGCAAGAATATCCCACCATTGTGATCCAAACAAAAAGATGAAGATATTCGATATAGAATAATAAAAATGATTAATTTTAGAATTTCAGAACAAAATTGCAGCTTATAATTTTTTCTTAACTTTTATCATAAAATTTTGTAAAAAAGGAACAACAAAAAAAGCAAAAAGTTAAATAGAAACAATTTTCAACTGGTTACGTTTTGACAAATTTATAAAAACATGGATTTTTAATATGAATATTTTATTGCAATAATTTTGCCTTTTTCCATTGCAGATACCAGCACTCAGCACCATTTCTGCAATATATTGTTACTTTCTTTTTGTTACTGTGTTTCTGTGCCCCAGATTTTACAAGCAGATTTTGCTTGACACAGTTGTTTTAGTTGTTCCCAATACAAGCATGTTTGTCTTATTCATTTCAAGGTGTTAGCGCCACAGAGATCATTATAATTTTCAATGCCATGTTCAGTCTCTGGGAACTTTTAAGGAATGCCTTTATCTCATAATTATTGCTACAACTTTTGTTGTTATAACTACAAAGCATGTTTATTAATTACAAATTTTCTAATCTAGTTACTAATCACAGACATGATCATCAATTTGCTAGAAGTCAAAATTTCACCAATTCTGAGATTTTCTTTATTTATTGTTGTTGTTGTTGTTGTCACTGTTGTTGTTGCAGTTAGAAGTGTACATGTTTATATATTTGTTAGTTATGATGATACTGCAGTCCTAGAGGCAGTTATTAAGGAAATTTCAATGTTGTATCAATCATGGCTTTGGTGACTCTTAGTTTTATAACTACATCACTATTATAAAGAGATTTATCAGTTGAATTGTTGCAATGTCTGCTCATTCTATAAAAACTTTAATTTTCTACCACCTTACAATAATTATTACAATCAGTTCACTACCACGATTAGTAAGCAAGCATCTGTCTTATTATTCTGTGTGTTACTGCTGCAGATGTTGGTCTGAAGAGAAAATCAATTTATGACAATTGTTTATGGCATGTTCCTGAGTTGAAGTTGCATGTTTATCCAAATATTGCAAACATTTCTTTGGAAATGTGTTGTTTTTTAGTGCTTTTTATAATGTGACAGTTGAAGATTGTTTCCACCAATGAGAAGAGTATTTAAACTGCCTCACTTATTCCTGATTTCTCTGATGTCTTTATTGCTTTTATTCAATGGATTTTGCTTATTTATTTAGGATCTTCATTTTTTCTCCTACCTATGATAAGAGCTGAGTTTTACAGTCAAGATATTTAATTGCACATCTATACCGAGCAGAATGTAATATAATATGGCATTTAAAGCAGGTTGGTAGCTGTACACAAATTTCTCAACACTCCCCTAAGTAGTTTTCATTTCTGAGGACACCTCATGTTCCAGGTAATAACCCCAGCCCAAAGGAGAGGTAATGCTTAGGGGGATGCCCCCCTCAGGCCTGACTATATAATATTAGTTTTCAGGATATCATCACTAAACAATACCGACAAACTTATAATTAATTTCGTGTATGGACAGATTTTCCTGATGACCAACAAAAAATAACAGTTGACAACATCTTGACACATTGACATTTTAAAAAAATGGAGTAAGAAATGTTGAATCCATATTTGTGCTTTTACGTTTTCACGAGTATCCTTATCTTGGTTGTTATACTCACAATGTACCCTTAGCCTGTCATGATAATCAGAAATTTTAGTGGAATTTTGAACTAACCCCTTTATTCAATACACAAGGGTAGATTGTCCGCTTTCCATGCTAAGGGAAGATAATTCATATCAATCAATACTCACCAGTGTATTTGACTTTTTGTGTTGCTTGTCTGTTTCTCCCACTGAACAAAAGTTTTTCTGCACTACCCGACCCGGGTTTTGAACTTACAACTACCAGGGTGCATGTTTTGAGCACCACTTTAATCTACTTGGTCATGCATTACATTGTGTGTATAACAATCAAGATGAACATGCTGGTCAAAATGTAAATGCATGATAATTCATCTTCTAAAAAATTCCAACATTATTTTATTTAAATTTATTTTTATTTTTTGCACTAATTATTTTTATAATTACCATTTATTACTATTATCATTATTTGAATATATTAATTTCATCTTCTACAATATTATCATCATCATTATTATTATTATTATTATTAAGATACCATTTTCATTATCCTCTTAATATTAATATCAATTCTGTTATCCATGAAAATCATATCAATCTAAAACTTATTTCTTTTGCTTTTCAAATCATTATTTTTGTTGCTGAAATCCAAATTTAGTTTATGTTTTCTTGTTGAATGCATATTTTTCTTGTGTTTCAGTCTGTTGAATGATTTTTACCTGATCTCATATTGCAAAGTAACATTATTAAATTCTTTTATATATATAAAACTTTTAACTGTATAAATTTTGTAGGTATATTAGTACAGCATTTTGCAAATGTCTATGTTTTTGGTTCCATCTGTATTGAACTTTGTATTTACTTAAAGAATTTTTCCCTATGAAGGCCATAAAATTAAATTGGCAAAAGAAACCCAAAAAACAATTGCATCCTTCTTTTAAGACATCAAAGATATAAAAATGATCAAAAGTCAGATCAAAATTATTAAATTTGCAAAATAAAAATAAATAAAATATAGCAATTTTTTTGCTTGCACATATTTTTTAAATGTTGGTAGGACCAAATTCTGTCAAAGAATCCAAGACAAAAATTTTCATAATCAAAGAACTGAAAATCTAACAAAAATATAAACTGTAATGACAAAAGTATGCTGGTGTAGGCTTTAAGAAAGCTTTATTCAATTGAGAATACAAGGTTCATGTATAGTATCCTTTTATAGTCCCAGTAAACAGAAATAACTCTCTCAAAGAGGTGAGTAACAAAACAAGGGGAGACAACTCTTTATTATTCATAACATAGACATCATGGAAAAATTAATCATATTGTAGACACACTGAAGTAAATTTAAAACTCATATTATGAAATTTTTTAATTTTATGAGTTTTAGTATCAGTTTTCTACAACACAGAAGTATTTTTAAATTATTCAAATAATGTTTTGCACTATGAGAAAGGGTAAAAAAATATTTTTATTGTTTGACAATTTTGTTATTTTCAAACATTTGTTGTTTTTTGCCAAATTTTTCCCTTATTGTTTGCTTCTTTGAAGTTTGATTTTATGATTTATTTATGTTTTATGTGTATTTTTTATATTATTTACCAAATAACTTTGCTAAATTTTATCTGTTTGTTCAACTGCCTCTATTATTCTTGCCTTTTTCAATTGTCATGCTAAAAATTCAACATTAGCAGCATCACCTTACCGATTATTATGAGTAGCAACTTTGTTCCCCTTAAATCTTTCTCATTCAAAGAAACAAGTCTTAATAGAAACTGAAAAGGGATTACTCAAGAAAAACAAGCTAATCTTTGAGGTACTTCAAATATCTTATTTTTAAAAAAAAAAAAAAACAGAATGTTACCATTATTAGCAATGTTGTTCCCAGAAATATCAACCTCTTTGAATTCTACTCATAAAATCAGTAAAATTATGACTGCGTTTTGCTTCAGGGTTGAGATTAGCAACAAAAAGACAAAGGGCTCAATTTGTAGTCATTATTGTTTGGAAATATCTAAGTACAGTAATTCATTTAAGAAGCCAAGTCTTTTGAAAAGATCATGTCAAGCATTTGCCATTGGAAATATAATTACCAAATCATAATACCAATCTAATCTCTCCCTATTGAGAAGTAACAAATATTCAAGCTAATCAGATTATAATAATTGGTTCACCAAAAATAAATCACCTTATTTCATACTTGTTACAAAAGCCATAAATAATTCTCTCTATTTTTGCTTACTTTGTGCAGCAAAGTCTTGTGAACATGCTTCTCAGATTAACATGATCTTAACCTCTTCAAGTCTAAAACCAACCTTTGTCTAACCTAAATCTCTGCAAAGCAGTCCTTCCTTTTGCATTCTTACAACAACCTTATTCAGTAACCCTCTACCGTGAGTGGCTCTTAGGCCTTGTATTGGGTGAACAATAGTATAAAAAAACAGCACAGTAGAATCATAGCAACTCTCACTGATGTAAATTGGAAGTTGATGGAATCACTGAAGAGACATTGGTAGTGGCTAATTTGCTACAAATAAGGGTGATTGAGTTCAGGCCTATGGGAAGCTATCTAGGCTTTGTACCAATAAAAAAAATAAACCCATCTGTAAACTCTTAGATTTACCAATTCTTGAATAATTCCTGGCACTCAGGATCTGTTTCTATTATTAGTTGTCAGCCAGCAATTGTTCTTGCTATAATTTCATTTCTTATGGCAAATGATATCTTTTGATTGGTGGACCCTTTCATATTCGCAGTGAATTTTCTTTTCTTTATGTTCATTTTCAAAAGGCTAATGGTTTAAAGAGAATAAAGTTGAAACATAAATTCAATTCCTTAATTTTTCTTGACCTTGAATCTTATCCTAACCAAAAATGTGAGTCAGTCTTTGCAGGAGAGTTGGGTTTCATAAAAAACACACTTTTTAAACTAAAGCTAACCTACTCAATACTAAGTAAAACTTGTCAAAGATTAAAAATAGATTTTTGATGGATGACAATCATCAACATTGCTCTGTTGTCCACTATTAGTTCTAATATCTTAGCCAAACTCTTCAAAACAAAGACTTGTTTTTTGTTTTTTTTTTATCTCTCTCAAACCGCTTCTTCTGGTGACGTTTGGTGATGTTTCTGCTTGTGTCTAGAGTTTTAGCATTGGCAATTATATATGCACTAATATCCTCATCCTCATTGCTTTTATAAAAACATCATTATAGACAAGCATCTAATTTGACCTCATTTATTTGAATCACTTTGCTTAGCATTTAGTCTCTCTTCTCTCCTAAATTGCAAGCCAGAAATGTGAACATGATTACAGGAAAATGATCTTCTTCAGATGAGATTTAAAAGTTTCAAATTTCCAATGCTCTCAGCGACACACTTTCTCTTCTCTGCTAAATTAATTAGCTTCTTGTTTCACTAACATTGGCAAATACTGTCTCCCCAATTATGAGTAACTAGGCATTTTATTATTATTATTATTATTATTATTATTACTATTAGGAACAATAAAAGATGAAACAGCAACAAGAAGAATTTTTAGAATAATCATTTGATTTCTGTATGTTTGTTTGTCACTGCAATCGGGTAAAACAGCAGATCAGAACACAATTTTATTATTGCAATTCAAACAATTGAAAAAAGCAATTATCAGTCTAGTTGAGCTACCAGTTTCTAAGTAATTTTAATTAGTATAAACGCATTAAAAAATATATCTAAGGGAGCTAACTCTAGGTCTGTTAACTGCTAATTACAAAATTGTTTCCCTTTTTATTAATAAGACAATAATAAGTATAAAAAAGATTAGTGATACTTCGCATTTCCAAATAATTATAATATAAATTCAAAACTAAGTTCTTATTAATGGAAACTTAACATTAAACTTAAATGCTGCCTCTGGCAACATTTAGAAAGTCACAATAAGATAAACAAAAACAAGGAAAGAAAACATCCCAAAACAATAACAAATAACGAAAATAACAAGATAAGATTTATTTGATAACATTTGTTAATGTCAAAGATGACAAGATTTTAATTTAAAATTGTTTCATGGAAATTAAAAGGTTTTCACAAAATCCTGAACAAAAAAATAAACAATTTGAAAACAATAAACAGATTTGAGCCTGTATTAACTTCAAGTAAGAAATGAAAACACAATTTTTATATTGAAAATACAAAACTAATTTTGTAGAAATTTTGTAGCATTATAACAAATCCCTCCTTTTTTTTCTCTTCTTCTCTAAAAATTTTACTTCCCTTTCTAAAAATATTGAATTTGAGCTTAAGAATGAAATCAGTGTATATCTTCGGCTGAGGAAAGGAATAGAAGTCTTGAAACATGCACTAATATTCAATAAAAAAAATATGAAATATAATTAAAACAATAATTATAGCATAACAATTTTTAATGTCACATAACAAAAAGAAAAATCTTAAATTATTTTAATCAAGAACTGTACAAACATAAGAAAATTCACTAGAATTACATTCATAAAACAAATGTCTCTATTTTTTTTTTTTTTTTTTGGCAACTTCTTAAAAATTTAAGTGGAATCTATCAACTAGCATTAGTTTATGCTCCATTTCAAATTATTCTAAGTAGAGATAAGCTGAGAATGTTCCATAATTGTAGTGGTTATAATGTAATTAGAGAAAAGAAAAGTCTTTATTAAAGATTGTGACTGACATTATGCATAGCAAATGATTGATAACCAACTCTGTTTAGAGAATAAATTTGAATAAAATTATAATCTTTATGATTGTTTTCTATCAAATTATTTATGACATAGAACATGAAGAAAAATTCAAAATGCTTGAAGGTAATTAATAAAGAAGATAATTAATAAAAAAGAATATTCCAGAGTTTATTCACATCCATTTCAAAAGTAACTTTCTGGGCTTTTTTTAACCCTTTGAATTCTGACCACCACTTTACTGGTGGTAAATAAAAAATGACATAATTCCCAGTCACCAGTTGAACAGCGGGTGAACACTTGTATCATGTTTTGCTATTGGTTGTCTTATTTTGAAGAGCCAATCAGAAAAACCATATTTTAATGTTATCAAACATTATACCAAAATATGCACACTTTTCATTGTGTGTTGTGCATGTGTTATGGATAAAAAAGATTGTTTTTACCATGAAGCATGCAGAGTCTCAATCTGGGCCATCAGAGAAGCAATCAGGAAGTTATGTTTTTGTAACTATTTTTATATCTACTGTGAAACATTACATATCAATTATTTGTGAATTTTGACTCAGGAGCTCAAACAGAAGCATCAAAATTGTTCAAGAATGCAGGATTTAAAGAGTTAAAGTAGTAAACTGTCAGATTTTTTTTTATGCAAGTCAATGTTTTCCTGATAAAATTTGTAGCAGCCAACAGAATTTTCAGGATATCCTTACTTTTATACAATAAATATATGATCCGAATTTCAGCTCATATTTGTTTTGATTAGAAATAACTTAGTAGTATAAGATTTTATTATGAAATACTAGAGTTGTTTATCACATTATAAAGTCATATATATTTGAAGGCATCTGTATCTTATGAGATAAAGATAGCACCCTGTTTGGTCAAAATTCTATATTTTGGTAGTGAAACTGAATGGTCAATTCTCCATGGGTGATGGTATATGGAGTACATGCACTGCCCAGACTATATGGTCCCCATCCCAGATGTACTGACAAGATCTATGGGAATACAGGACATTACATTTGGTTCTGGTTTGGCTGTACAAGTTGACAGAAGGTTGTCAGTATTAACAGCCAACCACTTCAGGGCTGCACTTTGGATTTGCTGCTTGGATTTACTTCCATAGCCTTTTCCATGTTTGGATATGATCATAAGGCTAAGGTGGTTTAAAATCAGTTTTTACTTTCTTTAGATGGACTGGACATATATATATCTATATATAACAGTATATTATGTATGATAAACATATATATATAAAATATTCGTTCCCCAATAGGATTCAAACTTGTATCCTATACAGAACCATCATTTAGCCTGACATGCTCTTAACTGATTAAGCCACAGAGTATTGTTCGATTAGCAAGGTTGAATTTACTGCCTTTAAACTCCAATAAAAGGAATGCATAAACATGAAAATGTCTTAAAAATAATTGTCGGACTTTGTCCATTTCATAATGTGTGACGTCATTTGTTTACATTTGGATATGCCATGAGCAGATATGAACGTATATGAGAGAATCATGGAAGATTGAGGTTTAAAGCAGTAAATTCGACCTTGCTACTCGAATGATTCTCTGTGGCTCGATTGGTTAAGAGCACATCAGGCTAAATGACTGTATAGGATACAGGTTCAAATCCTGTCGGAGAACAAATATTTTCTATGAAAATTTCTGACATTCAGGCCAGTAAATGTTGTTTAATACTGTTCATTATAAACAGCATTTACTTAAATATTTGTATCTATAAAAAGAATGTATGAACATAAAAATATCTTATACATATATATATATATATATATACATACACACACAAACACACACGCATATATATATATATATATATATATATATATATATATATATATATATATATATATATATATATATATAAATTCAATAACCAGGTAAGCAATGACTGGTTACTACTTTAAGTGTCATGTGCTTGCACACAATCGTTACTTGCAGTAATAAGATGATTACCTTATATACCACCAGATAAGTACAATTTGACAAGCTAACTGAACTCGCACAATGGTGAGGGTAGATCATCCAGCCAAGATCTAAAATGGCAAAAAGAAAAAAAGTTCAAACTTGAAATGCTTGCCAGTATAACAAAAAAGCACTCAATATCAAGAAAAACCAGTGACATGGTAGAGGTGCTTAAAGCATTAAGCCAAAAAAGTGCTCAACTGAACCAGACAACCAAATTCACATTAGACCATATATGATTCCAAGGTTTGAATGAATAAGTAGCTTTAAATAGAGTCTGCCCAAAATTAGCCTTATTAGGTTATTGAATTAATATTCAAATGCTCTGTCATTTTTATGGCATGGAGCACTTTTTTGCCAGAAGATTGATCAGACTCTATTTAGAGCTGCTTATTCAAACCTTGGAATTATATACATATATATATATATATATATATATATATATATATATATATATATATATATATATATATATATATATATATTCATGTGTCATAAGAAAGAAAAAGTAGAAAAAAGAAACAATATGTTATAAAGCTATTGAGTAATGGAGATAAAACATTATAAATTGCAAAATAATTGAACAGAGAACACTCTGAAAAGAAATTGAGAACAAAAAGAAATGGTTTCAAGAATTTCAAAAAAAACGGTTTGAGAAAAATTAAAGCAAGTGAACAAGGACATGATGACCCAATGGATAAAGCATTGATTGAAGTAATCCAAAACATGACTTCACCCAAAAAATTATGAGTTCAATACCCCTCCTCCATGGCAAAGGGAACCAAATCTTGGAGAATTGAGTTACAAAAAGAAATTAACTGATACTAAGGTATCCAGAAAAAAACATGGCATATGAAATTAGAACATCTTGCCCACATGAACTTAATTAAAGGCTTCAGTTCAAAAATTATAACATAAATCACCTGGAGAGGGTTGGAGATTACAATGGCCTAAATGTCGTGAATATGGCAATAAAGGAGAGTCCAAATAGTCAATAGTGTAAATAGAAAATTTTATGTTAGTCAAAGAAAACTGAACTGCCAACAGTAATTTTTAGTAATTAATCACTGCGTGAACCTGATATTTGGCATAGAGGTTGGATTCTTCATGGAAATATTCAATATAACTCAAAAAGCAACAGGTTGGGCAGTGTTTTGAGATGGTATTATAAGCAGTAAAATGATGCTTACCTTCATAGTGTCAAGATAAATGCAAAGAATCCTTTTACGTTCTTCAACAATTTTTCATTTGCGAGAAGTACAGGTCACAACCAAAAACCTTTAAGCCAAAGAATATATTCATGTAAGACAAAACCCAAAAGAGGTTTCAAATATACCGAATAAATGGAATGACCTCAGTCTCTCTATATAATTATCCAATACTGAATTTATGGTTCATTAATAAAACAGGTATCAATGAGAAGTAAAAATGATATCCAAACAAAGAGGATCTCTGGGAAACAATAAAACTGTTCTATGTTAATATTAAAGGGTCACAAATGAAGAAAACCTGACCTCAGATCAAGGGATCTGGAATTTAAAAGACTTTGAATGAGTGAAACCTGATAGTCTTCACAAAGATCATCCTTCTTTGAATATTGTGGACTGGCAATACAGAATCACAATGAACTGTATCAAATAACAGAATCCATATCACTTGAGGACTGTCAACAGCAGCAACAACTAAAATGGATAGCACATGTAACTCAAAGAGAAAATAATGACATAATCAAAATGTTAACATTTCACACTACTTCAGACAAAATGTTAGGAAGGAAACCTCCGTCAATACTGAAAAGAGCAATAACAGATACTGGACTTGAAAAATTTGTTTTCCTGAAAAATTGTTTTAAGAGAAAGATTTTATAAATTCCTCCTGAAAGCAGTACTCGCTGCTTGGTCTATGAATGCCAAATGTTTCCTTATAAGGAAACAGCTAATATTACTGTTACCATTAGAATTAGACTAACTGAATTTAATTTCAACTCATCATTTTCCTTCATATTTATTGCATTTGATTTCTATCATTTATGGCATCTATGTTCCATATAGTTTTTAATTTTCATATTTTTATGAGTATTCTTCTATAAAGGTCAGCAGCAAAAGTCATTTCCATTCATCTGATGAGGATGTAAATGAACATTGAAACATTAACAAAATTATCACTTACTCTTTTTGTTAATTGAATATTAATTACCTTCATGCATCTTTTAAGAAGTTACCTACCTTCAATGTTTTTATGTTATAAAATGTTTATGCTTAAAAGTAAAGCTATCTGTGAGTTTTATTAAAATTAATCTTTATTACTGAATGTTTCTCTTAAAACAATGAGGATATAAATTGAGGTTATGTTGATAGCAACTGATTAATCCAGAAAATTCAGCTCCATTTGTTGCAATTATTCCTGTGTGAAAGTGTGGATCTTTTTTTCTGTTTTTCTTTTTTTTTTTTTTTTCTTGTTTTTTGTTTTTCTTTGCCATGGAAAATCTCAAATCTAATTTCTTTTTGCTTCTTTTCTTTCATTTTTTTAACATTTCATTTGATTTTTTTTCTTCATGGTTCCACTCCACTAGGCCGGAGTGCCGAGGAAGCAATACCTTTGGTGATGTTAAACCATTCTGGGACAGATGACATCTCCTCTAGGCCACAGAGCCTAACAGGATTACCTTACGATGACCATAGTTCTTCCCCTGGTTAGTATACAAAAAGATCAAGAAAATGGCTATGGTGTCAGGGCTTGTGAGGTGCAAGATATCTGATTGGTTGAAATCAATTTCTGAATATGACCTGCTCATTTTAAGTTTTTATTTATAAAAATAAATATGATAATCTTTTTACCTCAGAACAAAAGAAATATTTACATTAGATGAGCTTTTGTTGAAGCCCCTGAAAAGGCATAATTCATTGGCTGCCTATAATGTATGCATAGATCATGAGTTATCTACACATGACACACATATATAACCTGAATAATAATCATTTTGAAAGAAAATGTTTTTCTTATAGATCTTCTTATATGCCATAATAATATATGTTATTATGTGGTCCACCACAAATTCCTTATATTATCAATAAAGAAGGAACATACATTTTACACATATTTATGCAAAAATATCAATGAATATAAATATATTCAAAGGTATAAAAAAAAATAAAATAAGGGGGTAAATTTGCAAGATATGTACATTGTTTAGCTGATAGGTGTGTGGGGTACCTGGACCTGTAAGAGGTAGGTGCATGGAAGACATTACAGTTAGTTCTGATCTGGATGGGATAAATGTATCAGGTGTAATATACCATGACCTGAAAGAGGCAGGTGTATCTGGATATGGAAGTCCAAAAAAAACACCAGAGCCAAAATGTGCCTATAAATTTCCTGGGATCTCAGAGAACGTTCACATATATTGAATCCTCGAATTAACAATTTGTGCAAGATTTACGGATCATGGAAGAAAACTGTAGTGGATAAAAATAGAATGACTGATCAAGGTGTGAAGGTGAGACCTGAAAGAAATAGTGCTTCCTGATAAAATTCCTCGCAGGAGCTCTTTTACTTACAACAGTAAATAATTTAATCCCACTACAAATACAATAGCAATGTCCCCAAAAACCCTCATCAGAGGATGACTCTGAGATCAGGTATTGTGGGTTAAAACATGATTCTCACTAGCCCAATTTACTCAAGCAACATATTATGATACCAACAGGCTTTGTTGGTTTTCTGTCACAGTGAGAATGCCAGATTTATGTACATGCTTGATATATTTGTTTACATTCTATGACATTTTATGCGTCCTCTATCAGTTAGTTATGTGCTATGCTTAGGCGATCATGTATCTTTTGATAAATGACTGACAAGACAGATTTTTCCGGCAGCAGGTTGATATTTCTTTTTGCGGTAGACCAGTTGCTATCCAAGGCTATAGAACCTGGTCTGTCCTGCTATTTACTCAAAGTCAGTCAGTTATGTGCTATGCGTGATACACGATCATGTATCTTTCGGTACATAATTGACGTAGCAGATATTTCCTGCAGTAGGTTGCCATTTCTTTCTGAGGTAGACCAGTTTCCATCTAAGGCTATAGAACCTGGTCTGTCTTACTGGTTACCCATAGCTGGTGGGGAGGGGAGAAGTAGAGGATTCATACCTTTCCCAAGGATATGAGCACGTAAGTGAGTGAGTTCTCTATATGTGTGTATAATGTACATAGGTGTGGAGATGTACATATCGTTCATTATCTTTTTCATCAACATTCTACTCCAAGTCTTAACAGAATTAAAATACCTTTAAATAGATAGACAGGGATTAAAATAATAAAAATGGGGATAATAATGATAATGATGTTTTTATTGTATATGACAACATGGCTTTTACAAGAATATAACTTTAATGAATCACACTTTAAAGACCAGGTTTTTAATCTGTCAGATATTTGATGAAAAGCATCAATAATCTGGTATTATAATGCAAATTTCTGCAAAAAGTAGGAAAGAGGCCTATCTACCAACTCTCAAATGCAGTATCTGTGTGTGTATATATATGTAAGTGTTTTTCTGTTTGCATGTGTGTGTTTTTGCATGTGTTTGTGTGTACAGACAAGATTGGCTTAAATAGAAAGATGAAACCATTTTTAACAATTGGGTCAAACAGATTTTACTGCCATGACTACCATTTCAATTTCTAGCATCATTACAACCAACACCACTACAACTACTTTCATCACCACCTCCACGATAAGGCTGACAACATTATCTCTGCAACATTATTATCCAAGATTATGATGAAGAAGGATTTTTACCTTAATCTTATATCTTCAGCTTTCCTTTTTTTTTACCTTTTTTCCATTTGCATTTGATATATTTTTATATGAATTTCAATTTAATTCCACTATCAAATTAATGAAACATGATAAAAAGTAATACAAAAGATGAAGATATTAGTCTACAGTCCTTAAAACTCTAATTAATCACACCATCATTGACATTCTTAATACCAGCATACCTAACAATTTGGTTAATACTAATTTTTTTTTTAATTACAAGAATAATATTAAAAAGAAAATAACAAATAACAAGAATAAATTTATATTTGCATTCCAATGATTACTGGAACCTGTTTGCTAAATGTCATGTTGCTGAGGATATTTGAATTTGATTTTCATAATTTTTAGCATAATTCTTACGATTTAGCTTATTTTAAATCAAAATATTACATTACAATGTCTGTCAAAAATATCACTCTTTCTAACTCTTCAGAGTGGGGCAAAATTGGAGGGTGACATTTTTAAGACATTCTTTCCACATTGACACCTGGTGTTGACAGTTCTAAGCTTCAGTTTAATCTATTGAAGAATTTGAAGAACTTTATCAAAATCTGATGACAAATATATTTTAGCAATTTCAGCACTAGAATGAACACTGATTGACAATTAATTAATTACATTATCCAAATGATGGAAACATATTCACATTAAGTCTGACACCATATTCATATATTTTCATTTAGATCATAAAGAAAAGAAAATGTCTTAAATTTTCAGGAACAATTTTAAAACCGATTCACTTGGCTTGTTTTAACCAATGTGTCTGAATATATTTAAGGGGTCACAACTCATACAAATAACAAATCATAAATATCACTTACTCCAGGGGAGTAGAGAAAAAATAAAGACCGATCTTTTTAAGAAATTTACTTTCAATCTAGCAATACTATTTGAAAAAATAATTCCAGAATATAGTTTATATATTACAATCATAAACATAGCATATCCTATAACTATGATCAAAAATACTTCCAGAATATAGAGTTTATATATCCTTTTTTTCGAGATGTAAAAACTTCAAATATTTTTTAGATTGATGAAGTTCTTTTGAAAAATGAAATATGAAAAGTAAAATGGGTTACAATACAATTTTAACCATTTTGTCAGCAGACATACACATGTGTGTTGTGTGTGTGCAAATATATAGGTAAAACATTTATAGGTAAATAATCCAAAGTTTTTTGTATTTTGGTTTTTATTTTTAAAAAACAGTGCTCAATACAAAAGTAGAGCCTAAATTATAATTATAATTATTTTAAAAAAATATATGATTCCTTAGCTACATAAGAGTTCTCATGTTTCAAAAACAAGACCCAAAAGCTCTGTTTCATCCTCAAGCAAAATATTTAAATATATATTGATTTCGCTTGAAGATGAAACAGAGCTTTTAGCTCTTGTTTTTGAAACATGAGAACTCTTATGTAGCAAAGTAATCAGATTTTTTTAAAATAATTATAATTATATATATCTATATAGATATATATATATATATATAAATTCAAGCATGTTTCATTTAATAATATAGATATATTATGTCTATTTATTTTTATAATAATCCTTTCCAGTTCTCTAATTGGCTTCTTGATGCTTTTTGCATGCATCCCAATATAAAAAACTATAGCACCTCCCTAAATGAATTTCAACTTAACATCAAGAAGCTGATTAGGGAACTATAAAGGATCTGTAAAAAAATAAATAGAAATAATATGTCTATATTATTCAATGAAACATGTTTGAATGAAGATATGCTGCTTAAATATATATATATATATATATATATATATATATATATATATATTAAGACATTTTTATGTTTATACATTCTTTTTATAGATACAAATATTTAATTAAATGCTCTGTTTATAATAAACAGTATTAAACAACATTTACCAATCTGAATGTCCGAGAAATTTTCACAGAAAATATTCATCCTCCAACAGGATTCAAACCTGTATCCTATACGAAACCGTCATTTAGCTTGACATGCCTTTAACTGATTTGACCACAGTGGAGAGTTCGGTTAACAAGCTCTTTAAACTTCAATCTTCCATGAATCTCTCACATATATTCATATCTGCTCAAAGTGCATCCAAATGTAAACAAATGACCTCACACATTATGAAATGGACAAAGCCCGGCAATTATTTTTAAGACATTTTTATGTTTATACATTCTTTTTATACATACAAATATTTAATTAAATGCTCTGTTTATCATAAACAGTATTAAATAACATTTACCGACCTGAATGTCTGAGAAATTTTCACAGAAAATATTCATCCTCCGAAAGGATTCAAAACTGTATCTTCTACAGAACTATCATTTAGCTTGACGTACCTTTAACCAATTTGGCCACAGAGGAGCATTCAGTTCAAGGTCGAATTTACAGTCTTTAAACTGTAATTTTAATTTTAATAATACATGATGAGCATAGAATTAAGTGAATTGATAAGGATGACATGGATGTTGAAAAATAAACATGTTGGCTGTAATTCAACAGACTATTTGATGAACCTCTCCTCATATATGTATGTATCTATCTACATATATATATATATATATATATATATATATATATAGTCATATTGTCATATATATATATATATATATATATATATATATATATATATATATATAAAGAAATATAGTTTTAAGGTGTGCTATATTGATGGGATAAAGTGCTCAGTATCAGAGATAGAGCGTATGTAAATATAAATATAAAAGTCAGCATTGACGTCAACACTCAGAGGCCACTGAGTGTTGACTTCAATACAATGTTCACTTTTATATTTATATATATATATATATATATATATATATATATATATATATATATATTATTTTATTACTTCATTGAGTGAATTTACATTCATAGAAAGTTCTAGAAATTACTTTAACTCCATCTTATTATTGTTGCTTATTATGTCAACATGAGTTAATATACTATTATTACTATTATTTTATTATTAATTTGGTTCTGCTTTACACAACAAATATCCTGAAACATTGCAGTTTTCATTATTATTTTATTACTAATTGTATTGCATTTTAATGGATGTCGATTATTGTCTTTTAGATGGTGGTTATCGTTGTTGCCATCATCATCATCATCATCATCATCATATTATTTTTATTATTATTATTATTATTGTTGTTATTGTTATTGTTATTATTATCGTCATTATTTTGGGACATGTTTGTCTCCAACTTTATTGCAGTGACTCTTTATCCACACATGCTAGATTGATATACCTGTTAACTACTATTCCAGTTAACTAAGGTAAAAAATTCAAAATCAGGCTCCTCTATCTAATAGAAAAAATAGATGATTTAAAAGTTTAAAAGAAATTTAATTTGATGGTAGTTTCAAGATATTTAAGTTTGGGGAGGGTTTTTTATTATTATTACACATATTATTTACTTTGATTTGTTTCTTGATTTCTTATCACAACTGTCTTACCTACCTAGCAAGTCCTAGATAGATAGAAAGATAGATAGATAACAAACAGACAGGGATAGCTATCTATCTATCTATCTATCTATCTATCTATCTATCTATATAGATAGATAGACAGACAGATAGATAAAAAGAGAGAGAGTAACAGAGTTTTTGTTAACTCTATATTCAATAGGTTTAATGACCTTAAATTTCCATGAGAAAGAATCAAAAATGGTTAGGTAAGTGTACACTTAAGGATTCTCAAGGGAATTGACAGAGCATCACATTCACTTTTTCTGGATTTGTATTCATCAACATGTTATCAATTGTTCACATAACAAAGAATAACAATTGCTTGTTTCCATTTCTTGATCTTCCATTCTGTATAAATTTCAGTCTTATTTTCAATCCAGAATTTGACCTTCTGTAAAATAAGCAATCATTCCTTCAACTTCTCCTCAGCTGGCACATACATACAGATACACAAATATGTTCATTAAGATGAAAATACCATTTATATATTATCAGCCCATAACTACAGGTAATCAATAAGATATAAAGAAATTCTAGCATGTTCCTTGGAAATGTTCCACTATTAAATGATTTTAAAGTGATTTAACTTTTTCTACTGAGAAAGCATCTTTGTTGGAAACAGGAAGGAAACAAAGAAATTGATTTTAATTACACTTTTTTAATTTCAAATTTGTTTCTTTTTTACTTCATTTGTTCAGATTCCAACATTTTGTTTTTCTTTTTTATCCTTTGACTTGATGAATAATTATTTTCAACCAATCAGATTGGTTGTTCCATAAACTGCAGTATGAATATCCTTTTGCCAGGTAAACTTTCTCTTCTACTATTTAGACATTTCTTTTTATTTTGTCTATTTTTTTTTGACACATTTTCTTTCCTTTTAGTTCTCTGTCTTTCATCTTTCTTTCTCTCCTTCCTGTTTTTTCACTCTTTCTTTATCTGATCTATCTTCTCTTTTCCCATAACATTAAACCTTTTTTCTTTACACTTGACCATTGCTTGTAACTTACCATATTTGACGGTATATAAGGCACACTTTTTTTTACTAAAAATATCTTTTAAAATTTCCCTGCATTTTATATACCATATGTAGGTTTACTAATTTTACTAATTACTAATTTTTTCTTGATTTGCTCTGCTGAAATTGGAGTGCGTCTTATACACCCATGCATCTTATATGCTGTCAAATACATTACTTTATCATTGAATAAGATACAAATGTTTACCACTAAAATTTAATGCAAGACTATAATAGTTAATGTCAACCTATCAGTATCTACAATAAAAACAGGAGTTTTTTTATATTTTTCAATGTATCTATCTATCTATCTATCTATCAAACTATCTATCGATCTATCTATCCTAGTCTCTTCATTATCTATCTATCTATCTATCTATCTATCTATCTATCTATCTATCTATCCTAATCTCTTCATTATCTATTGATCTATCTATGTATCTATCTATTCTAGTCTCTTCATTTTCTATCGATCTTTCTATCTATCGATCTATCTATTGATCTGTCGATTCATCTATCGATCTATCTATCTATCTATCTATCTATCTATCTATCCATGTCTTATCTATCTATCTATTTAATATATATATATATATATATATATATATATATATATATATAAAAATAAAATAAAAATAATATAACTAAAAATGAAATTGGCAGACAAAGTTCAAATTCTGAACAAAGCTGATGTGTCCATTTCATGCTATTATCTGTGAAAAAAGAATAAGTTCATTTTTTTTCAGCCTTGAGAAGACAACCAGACTTACAACAAAGAAAACTACAATTTCAAACTCCTTGCTAATGCATTATAAGCCAACGTAGTAGACCAAAAACTATTACTCATCATGCATGACTGACTTTTGCAAAAATCTAGATACAACACTGAATATATATATATATATATATATATATATATATATATATATATATATATATATAATGGATTCTCCCATCATATTCGACATATGAGGGTCAAGCAGATCATTTCCTAGGAACCAACAGCCAGGCACCAGCACATATGATTTGATTATAGTAGTGGAGGCATTGTACAGAATTAACCACACTTTTTAAAGAATACAGAGACCCAGTGCACTATGTGCTACAAGGTCACTGAACGACCCTGCATAGGTTTTGAATTCAGAGTTGTCCTAGACCAGTTGCCATCCAAGGCTATAGAACCCAGTCTGTCCTGCTATTTACCCATAGCTGGAGGGAAAAGAAGAGGATTCATACCTTTGCTAAGGGTATTAGCACGTAAGTGAGTGTAATGGATTCAAATGGAATTGTAATACTTCTCTTCAATTCCTCAATCTGAGCCACTATCCATTACTCCGCCATACCTCCTTATATATATATATATATATATATATATATGTGTGTTAGTTTTCTTTCTCCTAGACTGGTTATCAACCAAGGCTAGTGAACACAGTCTGCTTCACTATTTAACTCTTAGCCATAGGGAGAAGAAATGTATTCTTAGCTTTTCCCAAAAGTAAAGGCAATAACCTCAACTTGAATTTGAAATCAAAATTTTGATTCTATGTTCCAGGCTGATAGTGACTACAGCATGTGCACATTCATTGAAACCTGAGGAGAGTTGTTTGGAGAGGTTGTGACAAAATGTGTGGCATTTATCTGTTATCATTTCATCCAAAAAGTGTGGCTGGTTCCACACAAGTCTTCAACACTCTAATCAAATTCTACATGGTATATATATATATATATATATATATATATACCATGTAGAATATATACCATGTATATATATATATATATATATATATATATATATATATTAAAGAAAAATGTTGACAGAATCAATAGACAGCTTGCCAAAACTTAAAACTCTTATCTAGATACAGTCCCAAATAAAAACGACAATACTGAAAAAAGAAAGAGAAAAAAGGACAAAAGTCAAACTTACTTACTCAGTAAAGTGCTCGAAGCCTAAATTGCCTAGACCAAACAAAAAATGTTTAACAATGTTAAATCCTATGAAAGAATAGAATGGCTGTAGTTGTAGCCCAAGTTTCACACTCATGTGACCTTCAAACAACTTGAACCCCATGAGTGTATACATATATATATATATATATATATATATATATATATATTATAAAATATACATATTATTCCTCAATGATAGCATGACACAGAGTTTCATGCACAACTCAATCATCAGGTGCTGAGTATATACTGGCCATTACGTAATTTATAAATCTGATTATTGCAGTGTTTGCATAGTTATATATTATAATGAGATTACAGTTTTTAATTTTAAAAATTATATTTGGCATTCAAAATAAATGGGATTTATGTATATATGTAAAAAAAAAGTTTTAATTTATTTTAAAGTTGTGAATATTATTTGTTTTATTTTTTAGCTAAAGGGAGATTACTTGTTCTTTTTGGGGGGAAAAAACAAAAAATAAACCATAATTTACATTAAAAAAAAACATACTTTATATTAAAATTAATCTGGATCAATGTATTTAAGAATATATATATATATATATATATATATATATATATATATATATGAAGAAATATAGTTTTATGGTGTGCTATATTAATGGGATAAAGCGCTCAATATCAGAGATAGAGCGTATGTAAATATAAATATAAAAGTGAACATTAAAGTCAACACTCAGAGGTGACAGACTGCTTCATGCTAGACACAATCATCAGACACCCATATTTAGTTGGATTGTTGTGAGTTTGTGACCCTGGGTTTCGCACTTTTGTTATCGCCAGAATTTGGCTGATGATCGCAAAAGCATGAAACCCAGGGTCACAAAATTACATCAATCCAACTAATATATATATATATATATATATATATATATATATATATATATATATATATATATATATAAGGGTCAGTCAAAAATGAATGTCTGTTTTTCAGTTACAACACCATTAAAAACAGTAGTACATAAAGCATTCCTACATGAATACAAATGTCTGAAAAACTTGCCCTTAACATAGTTTACTTAATTCTCCATCCTATTATACCATGTGTATCTGCATCATTGAATTGTATTGGTTGCTTTTCGAGCCAATATGTGAGTTGTCTCTTTGGAGCCATATGTGAGTTGTCTCTTTGACGACATTACTGGAGAACTGATTTCCCATGAGTACCTAACTTCATCCATGTTGTGCAACTCCAATAGCTCTTTGGTAGAAATCCCTCTATGTTCCTTCATAGAAATCTGGGAATCCAGTTTGCACGGACCTTTAAGCAACCAACAATGCTGTGAATGAGAATAAGTTTGAAATGGTTGTTGATTCTCTCATGGAAGAACACTATTTCAAAAGTCTGTGTAAGTGCCAATATGTGAGTCATGGTAATGGCTGCAGTTTAATGCACACTCTTTGGTGTAGAATCTTGGTTGCTATTGAAATGTTAACCCTGAACAATCTTACCTTTATTTCCCATATTTTGCACCTGTTCTTGAATAATATTACTTTAGTAATATATATATATATATATATATATATATATATATATATATATTATAAGGAATTATAATAAAAACATCTTAAATCGCTACACAAAAGCTTTCATGTTTCAATACTATGATTGGACTTCCTCAGGCGATGGTAAGTAAATGAATATTTTGCTCTATTTTCCACTCCTATACACACAAATGGCCCCAAACATAACCCTCTACCTCAAGTGACCTCCAGGCCTTGTAAAGAGTGAACCTCACAGTAAAAAAAAAATAAATATATATATATTGTTTAAGATTTGCTAAATATATGAGGGAAGAATATTCAGTATTGGGAATAAAACATTTGTAAATAGACAATGTAAACATAGACATGAACACTGCATGTTGATTGGCAGTTTAGCTGCCATCAGTCCATTTTGGGTTAACTTATATATATATATATATATATATATATATATATATATATATATATATAAAAGAAAGAGGTTATAGATTTTTATTATAAGGGATTATAATAAAAACACCTTAAATTGTTACACAAAACTTTCATGTTTCAATACTATGACTGGACTTCCTCAGGCATTGGTTAGTTGTAAGGAATAAGTAGAAAAGCATTTATAAAATTGATATTCTGCTATTTAATTAGCAAAACATGTCAAATTTATAAAGGTTTCTTTACTTGTTCCTTATTTAGTCATTTTGTTGGATTTAATCTATATTTTTAATTTATATATATATATGCTTATATATATACTCCATCATAAAAATAAAAGACAAAAACTTCAAATTCTCAAAGTGCTCCATATAAAAAATGAAACAAACACTAAATAAAATTAATTATGAGTGTAGCAACAATGTTTTAAAATGTCTATAAAAGCAATGTTTTGGGATACTCAAATTGTAAAATTTTTTTAAAGGAATTGCAGGTTGAGTATTTTTAAAACATTAATAATTAAAAATTTAAAGTTACATATTCTTAATGTAAATTGACTATAACAGAGCACGTTTCATTCACAATTACAAAAATAAATTTGCAACTATCAGTTACACTAATTTTTGTCTTAGCAAGTCATCGCTGAAGATGATCTTAGATGACATTGAAAGTACTTGGGAAAATGAAAAAAAAATAACCAAAACTATGGCATCTTTCTTACTCAGTTTTGTAACAGCACTAAGAAATTAATCTGTGAATTTTAGAGGATTAACATAAAATAAATAAAGATAATATGTCCAGATTATTCAACCAAACATGCTTGAATATATATATATGTGTGTGTGTGTGTGTGTTTAAAATAGAATGTGGAATCCCAACAAAGTTTGCATCCTGGGTAAGACATTAAACTACATCTATGTCCTGGATAAGACGTTAAACTACGTCCAGCAGCAAGTCCTCTGATCAGGAGGTTTTGAGGAATGTGGAACCACGTCTTAATTGCTGGTGTTCCCAGGTCCGCCCTGACCAGGGGTGGCAGCACCTGTTAGGGTCCCAACTATGGGTAAATAGTTAACTATTACCAGCAATACTTTTTTGAAAAAAATTATTACCAGCAATACAATTTTGAAGGAAATATATTAGCAGAAACAGATTTTTGACAAAACAAAAATATTACCAGCAATAAAAATTTTTGTCAGTATTAAATAACCCATTGGGGTTGATATACCATAAAACAAAATAAACCAAACCAATCTAAACCAAAGAATACATACTCTATTCATACAAATCTATCCTAAAAATCTTGTCAGCATTAAACAATCCATTGAGGTTGAGATGTTGTAAAAGAAAATGAATCAAACCAAAGAATACATATTATATTCATATGAATCTATCCTAAAAATGTTGTCGGCATTAAATAACCCATTGAGGTTGATATGCCATTAAACAAAATAAACCAAGCCAAACGCAACAAAGTTTTTAAAAAATCTGACAAATGGAAAACGTTTCATTGAAACTAGATTTGATTACACCTTTTGCCTTTTGTAGGAAAAAAATACTATGATTCAATATTTAAATATCCACAAAAATATACCTACACATATTTCTTTCTTTCATTTTGTAATCTGATGAAGCCCAGAATGGGAAACAGGTAATCAATTCTAGTTTCAATAAAGCATTTTGCATTTGTCATATATATATATATATATATATATATATATATATATATATATATAGCTAGCCACTCATATTCAAGTATACCCATCTACTAGGGTGGCTAGCCAATCCCTATTATAGGTGCATTTGTGTTTATTCAGCACCCAGAGTTCCCACCTGTGGTTTATACTGCAGCTATGCAGTTACAGTTACTGGAAAAGAGTGTGTTGTCTAGCATGATCACAATTTGAACAAGGCCAGCATGCTCAAGCCCTCAACCACGATGACTTGTGACTTTGTGCTAGCACAGCTATCAACAGCCTCCAAGGGTTCCATCTACCCCGTTTCACTCACAAGGCTTGGGTCAACCTATGGTATGGTTTTCATGCACTTTCCAAAGGTGCCACATACTGGGAGCAACACCTCCAGTACAATAACATCAAGAATCTCCTTCCTGACAAATCAACCATGGAGAGATTCAAACCTGGGTCCTATGTTCAATGTTCTAACCACTCAGCCACGTGCCATATATATATATATATATATATATATATATATATATATATATAGTATGAAATATAAAAAAGATACTTATAGTTTTATGTTTCTGTGACTGAAAGTTTTATGTCTACATGCATTTTTTCCTTGCAGCAGTGCCTGTGTACTACTCCTCAATCCCACACTTGGGTGAAGCCTGATTGGGGGCCTGTTTATACACTTGAATTTGAACATAGATCACCAGTGAGCAAACACAAACGATCCCATTATTGAATTAAGTAGACCAAGTGACCATAGAGGAAACACATAAGTAGGAAGTTGCATGATGTCTAATAGCTCACTATTTCTAGTCTATCCTCTATTACTATTCAGATCGCCATTTCTATTCTATCCTCTAATACTATATGGACCACTATTTTCTACTATATTTACTATACTATTTCTCTATTCATATCACTATACAGTGATTACTATTCAAGCATGTGTTATCAAGCAAGTACTATTAGTGTGAGTGATATTCGAAGGCGCCTGACACCAGCATTGTTCAACAGCATTACTATAGTTGTATCTGCAATTACAAAGTTTCTACTACAACGAGCATTACAAAAGTGACAAGTATTTGTTGACATTGCAAAAGTGTCAACTGAGTGTTTGTTGACATCACAAAAGTGCCTTGTGACCTTTGCTATCTTATCAGCATTTTCTTTTTTATACATTTAAATACATTACAAAAGACACTAAAGGACATAAAGAATAAAGGAAAGATGTTTAAGAATTATTTTAAAACAAATATAAAATGAATGTTAAAAGCTTTTTGCACCATTCTCTTCTTCGAAATTCTAGAAAGCATTTTTTATCATCTCACCAACTAATGACTAACTCATTAATGAATAAAAATAATTATTTTTTCAAATTCTAATTTGATTTTAAACAAAAAAATATAAATAACCACATTATTTTTAATTTATGCTTGATTTAAATAAAATTTAAATCTGACAGTTTAGACTGTGTTTGAATATTATCACTGAAAACTGTATGAGAGCAAATCTCAAACCTCCAGCACTTTTCATAGTATTCTTGCAGACTCCCACAATGCCATGGGGGTCTTCATAGTCACTATTCCTTACATTTCTAATTCATCTAATCTTGATTTTACTGTCTTGGGCCTGATCCTAAGTGCACTTAGTAGTATTAGTATGATTATGTCCTCGTCCATCCTGAGCAAGGTGCTGGTATTTTCAAATTACTCACTTTGTTTTGCATTCATTCTGTGGTCTGCCAGTAAAGCCACTTCCATGATATTTCAGGTCTTAATTTCTTATTCACAGTTATCTGATCCAACATTTAGGATAAGCTGACTGGACTGGATGTTGAAATCCCTGGCTAGTTTATGACTTTGCTTTGTACTGACAACATTTTCTCTACAAAAGATATTCATACAGTTCCCAATTATATGAATGTTGTCAATCTTTTATGATTTTCTTTCTAAGACAATTTCACCAATGAAGTTTATTGTTTCCCATCTTCTTTTGCAGAGGAAGCATTTACAATTTTCCTGACTTTTATCAACCTTTGTCCCCCACTCCTGATGAGAAATTCTGTTTCTTTTGTCAGGTGTTTTCTGCACAGCCATATCCATGATTGTTTATTCACAATATTTCTTATCTGCCTTTGAATCCTATGTATCTTTCCTCCATTTTTTTTCTTTGTTTCATTCTACATTTGTTTGTTTCCCTTGTTTATTATTTTTAATATTTTTTTTGTTGTTGCACTTTTTTCTTCACTTTTCATATTATTTTCATTGCATTGTTGCCTGAATTTATATTCATCCAATTCTATCCATATATTGCTGATGCAACAAGCACTGACTTCTTTGCATTATACTACATAGCCATCAGGTTTTTCATAAACGTAACATTCAGGGTTTTCATCATAATAACATTACACTAAGAATTTGAGTTCTGTTCTTAAATAGTCTTGTCAGATCAAATCCCCATCAATACTGGAAAGAGCAATAATTGAAATGTTGACATTCTACAGTACTTCAAACAAAAGGTGAGGAAGGAAAACCCCATCAATACTGGAAAGAGCAATAACAGTTCCTGGACTTGAGAAACTTATTTTCCTGAAAATTTCTTTTGACTGAAAGATTTTATCTATCTTAACCAACACTACCACTGTTTGTTTGGTGGATGAACACAACATATGGAAATGGCTAATATTACCATTACCATTTGTCTGTCTCCAGGACCAGCTTTAGATGAAGAGAGGCCCTAGGCTATTTCACTTGTAAATCCCCTCCAAATCCCCAATTTTCATGAGTAAAGGAAGATAGAAGAGTGTTATCTTAAACAATTTGTGTAAAGCTGAGGATATTGACAGGTGTTTAAAATTCCACAGTTGACAATTCCTCCTCTAAAGATGTTATTGTTAAATACAACATGTGATTTAAAAAATGCATAAATGTTAAAATTTAAAAAATCTGTAAAGAAATCAATGTTAGCATCAAGTTATCCTCTTAAGACAGAATTATTCTGAAATGGAATGTAAGGAAAAAATCAAGGTTGTTTAGAGTCTACAATGTATTATGACAGCATGTGTAAGAATGTCCTATGGCAGTATCAAAAACATTATAGACCTTAGATGGAGGCCTCCTAGATTTTGAGGTCCAAGGTTTCGTCAGCCTGCTAAGCCTATAGATAAATCTAGCACAGTCTCATGTTATCTTATTCTTAAATTCTTTTTTGACATTGTCACTGTAGTATCTGTCTATATTTCTAAGATGAGGTATTATGTACACTATTTACATTATTCGGTCTATTGCCATATTCATTACAACGTTTCGGCCATTGTACACTCTGGCCTTCTTCAGGTGGTTGGAATGTTGAACTGAGAGGGGAATTAACAGGAGATAATTGATAACTGACATCCATTAAAACATGGAATATGGAACTAGAACAGTCTACCCCAGTGAGCAAAATAAAGGGTTCAGTTCAACATTCCAACCACCTGAAGAAGGCCACAGCATACAATGGCCGAAACATTGTAATAAATGTGACGACAAAGATGAGGACAATAGTCCAAATAATGTAAATAATTATCTTGTGTCCTATTTCTTGGATTACTTGGTAGGAGGATGTTGATTTTCTATTCAAGGTCATTCTTACCTCAACTAGGAATACCTGTATTATCAGTGTAACTACCCTCATCATCAGTACATTGGCCTTGGGAGAGAGACCTGGATCACAGTCTTCTATTAGTTGACTCATTTGGGATGTGGTATTGAATGCTTAAATGATCAGTACCCATCTCTTCACATCTGTGCTTGTATCTGCTCAGAGCATAGTCTAGGATAGAATTAGATTGGGGCTCTCATTTCCTTCTTGTCATTTTCCAGATAAGGTTTGAAATGTTTCCATATTGGGGTCCTTGACAGACATGTCAGATTTTGTAGATCAATAGATTGATGCAAATGGTGAAATGGGAGCATAGTATTAGCATTTAAATGAATGTAATGGATTCAATGGAAATTCAAACTCAGCTCTCCAATTCCTCACTGGGGTAGACTGTTCTAGTTCCGCGTGCCATGTTTAATGGATGTCAGTTGTCAGTTATCTCCTGTTCATTCCCCTCTCCAAGTTCTCCACTGCCTTAACTGGGTATTGAACTCACACTCTTTAGATCCTGTCACTGGATGTAACCAATGCCTTTATCCACTCTGCCATGTATCCTTAAGAAATATAGACAGAGACTCAAAATAAACCTTTTCAAAATGGAAACTATGATCTGGAATTGGAATGAAAGCAGCGATGGCACCTATTCTGATACCATTATAAAAATTCAGCATGTAGAATTAGTAAATTCTAGAAACTTCAAATACCTTGGCATATGGATCAGTTTTAAGAAATTTAGGATAGGTAAAAATGAAATTGAACAGATAATTTCCGTGTTGGAAATAGTTTTGCCCAACACCATAAATTGCTACAAATTAAAAACATACCTGAAAACTTGAGTCATGTTCTTAAATAACCTTGTGGATTGATACTATAATATGGATGTAATGTAATCCATTCAGAAATATCAAAACTATCACTTGTATACAACCACTTTGATTTAAAATTTGGCTAAAAATGTCTTTGAGCAAGTGAAGCCTGAGGGTTCTTGGCAAAGACAATCCTTCTTTGAACATTGTGGACTGGAGCTACACAATCATAAACAAAGAACTGTACCAGATAACAGGAACCACATGACTTGAGGACTACCAACAGCAGCAACAACTAAAATGGATAGAACAAAGAGAAAATAATGACATAATGAAGGTGTTGATATTCCACACAACTTCAAATAAAATGTTAGAAAGGAAACCTCCATCAATAATGAAAAGCACAATAATAGTGACTGAACTTGAGAAACATATTCTATACCCTTGGATAGCAACTGGTCTAGGAGAATGACAACTCTGAATTCAAAACTTAGAGAGGGTTGTTTGGGGACCTTGTGGCAAGTAGTGCACCATTTCTCAGTATTCGGCACTTCAAAAAGTGTGGATGGTTCTGCACAAAACTTTCACCACTACAATCAAATCACATGTGCTGGTGTCAGGCTGTCAGTTCCTAGGAACTGAGCTGCTTGACCCTCATATGTCGAATACGGCAGGAGAGTCAAATATATATGAGTTAAAAATGAATGCTTGTTCTAATTTAAGTATAAAAGTATTTGAATTCCTATCCATTTCTTTTAACTGTGAGCCATTAAGTATCAAGAAGCCCAGGGGAAAAAACTGTGAAGTCATTTTCTCTTTTTCTACCCATAATCCTTTTTCAAAATGGTAGCATCTGCTTCTAAGGATATATAAAGCAAAGTTCTGTTATAGAATTTTTGCTTTGTCAAGGAGAAAAAGTTGCTGCAAACTTTCCCTGGAGGTTAGTGAATGTTTATGGGAAGGCTGCCCTTGATGTAATTGCAGTAAGAAGATGAATCTGTGAGGTTAATGGCAATCCTAAAGAAAAAGAGGAAAGTTACTTTAATGACAAGTAGTACAATGGCAGGTCAGCTGCTGCTGTGAAAGATGATAAGGTCAAACAGGCTGATACTATCAATCAAAGCTGACAGAAAATCAATATTACGAAAACTTTGAGTTGAGCTATGATACTGCCTGCAATTTAGTGCAGTGTCTTGGCTACTCAAAAGTCTGTGTAAAGCATGACCCCAGAATGCAGTCATAGGAGATGGGATCTGGGTTCACCACAATGAGCCAGAGGACAAAAGATGATCAATGGAGTCACATCGCCTGGACTCAGTCAGAAAAAACTTTACGACAACGCACTCTGCAGGCAAAGCTTTTTGTCAGAAGGAGGAAGTTGTACAGTTAGAGTTTATACCCAATGATATCACTATCAATTCTCACTCAGAACAAGTTTTTTTTAATACTAGGCCACATTTGAAGTGATGTGCTTTTGCTATATGACAATGCAAAACCTGGAACAACAGTTTAAAAACCAGAAAAGTAACAACAGCTGGACAGATTTTGCATTATCCTGAACTGGCACCTGCAGATTTCCATCTGCTTGTGAAAGAAGCAATTCAGTGGACAGATGTTCTCTAATGATGATTAATGGAAATAGGCAACTTGCAAATTGCTAGGGAAGCAGTCAAGAAACTTCTCTGAGTTGGGTACATGTATTGGCCTCTGTTAATGGTAGAAAATCATAACTGAAAAAGATTTAAAGATTGAGATTTTATGTTTGTTTGCTTTGGTTTGTTTTACAGCATATAAACCTCAATCGGTTATTTAATGCCTACAAGATTTTTATTACTGATAATATTTTTTCAAAAAGTATTTATGGTAATATTTTCCAATAAAAGTATTTCTGGTAATATTTTTTCAAAAAACATATCGCTAGTAATAATTTTTTCTTCAAACATTTATTGCTGGTAATAGTTCAATATATTGCTGGTATTAAAACCTATTTTCACACATTTTGACCCATTTGGAGGTTAACTATTTGCCCTTAGCTGGAACCCTCACAGGTGCTACCTACCTCTTGATCAAAGGCTTTGCTGTCAGATGTAGTTTATCATCTTACTGAGGACACAAGATTTTATGTTCATTTATAATCAGTGCTCATACTGATCAGTTCAATAAGATCAAATTGACAACTGATCTAAAAAATGATCTACAATCAGCTGTTAACTAAGGCAAGGAATGGATTGTTAATTTTAATGCCCCAAAACACAACTGCTCTCTGTTGATCATCTGAGAGACTCCTGCTTGCTTTCCTTTAGCTTTTTCTGATACTAAGCTCCAGGTGACTAACTTATTGCACTTTCTCAGGTTAACATTTTCTGTTAATGTGAAGTGGAAAGATTATATTGAATCAGTTTCTAGATCTGCTGCTACAAAAGTTGATTCACTGTTTTGTGGTAAACAATTTTTCTCTCCAGAATCTATCTTCCATAGTTATAAATCTACCATTCATCCATGCATTGAACATTGCCACCATATATGGTCTATAAATAATTTTGTGGTATCTGTCTATATCTCTGAGATGAGGTATTATGATTGCTTGTGCTGAATTTTAATAGAAGCTTTTGATATTTCTGGATCAAATGAGATTTAATACAAATTCTTATTTTGCCTTTTTATCATTTCTAAAAGGCATAACTTCAAGTGGTTTATTCGTGATTAAGAACCTGAAATGATTTTACTTGTATTATTTACATTATTTGGACTGTTATCCTCATCTTCATTGCCACATTCACAATGTTTTGGCAGTTGTACATTCCGACCTTCTTTAGGTGATTGGAATTTCAAACTGAACCCTTTACAATACAATATGGGAACCAGTAATAAGGAGTGCTAGAGAAAATCAATGAATAACAACAAAAATTGCAATATAAAATATATATGGTAAAAAATGCAATAATAACAGAAAAATTGCAATATGAGCACTGTTAAAAAAGTTTGCTGAGACATTAGGTTTATAAGTCCCATAAATTCATACCCAGATGTCCTCAAGGACACATGGTCCACTGGATAGATCATTGGTTAGATCCAGTGACTTGACCCAAAGAATTGTGAACCAAACTTGGAGAGTTGAGTTAAAAGGATAATAACTGAGACATCCGGAAGAGGCATGGCACGTGGAACTAGAACAATCTACCACAGTGGATGAAATAAAGTGTTTGTTTCAAAATTCCAGTCACCGTTGTGAATGGAGCAATGAAGATGAGGATAACAGTCTGAATAATGTAAATACGGTAAACTTTCATGGTAATTGTTCTGATGAACTGTCCTCTATGGAACCTAGACTCTATGAAGTTAAGCACAGTACTAGATTGGCAGTAAAGATAGTTTGATTTAAAGTTCGATTGGCCAGATGCAACAGTAAGTTCTATGCTAATAGTTGATTCTCTCACACTCTCCAGAAAGTTTGATCTTCAAAAAATTTAAATGCAATGTCACTCGTTATCTACTGTCTTCTTGATTCTTCTTCTTTTATTGATCTCACTCCTTAATAATGTTTTTCTATTTCTTATTCTTTCACACTCAGTAACCCCCTTGTGTCTTAGTGACTTAATTGCCTTGCTTGAGATGAAATGATTAAAATACATATATATTGTAATCATTATATATATATATATATATATATATATATATATATATATATATATATCCAATGTGATGAAAAAGAAAGTAATATATAAATTCTAATGTTCACAGCCTTAATCCAAAAGAGTGTTCAATACCCGATAATAGAGTGATAATTATTTATGTATTTATAATTTTATCATATAGACAAAACAATTTTACTTTCTACAAAGATGCAACTTCATTTCAGTGCACTTCGACGAGTAAGAACCGAAAATGGTTACAATTTTCATTTCTGACCCGTCAAAGTGCACATGAAATGCACTGAAACAAAGTTGCATCTTTGTAGTGAGTAAAATGGTTTTTTTCTATATGATAAAATTATAATAAATAAATAAATATATATATATATATATATATATATATATATATATATATATATATATATATTAAAATAATGAGAAAGAACAGTAAGATTTATAATTCAGTGTTCTTATTAATTATTTTTATTTTTAAAAAACAGTGCTCAATACTATTCTGTAAGAGCATAAACATTATAAATTTACTAATTTAAAAATATGGTCCCATCACTACACAGGAATTACCATGTTTCAAAAACACAAACTAAAACTTTAAATTTAATTATAGAATTAAATTAAAATCCCTAGCACTGTTTCATTTTCAAGTGATTTTTGGAATAACTTATTTTGAAGTTTACTGAGTTTATAAACACATACATTCTTGATATTAGTTGCTAACATTATGGGAAATTTAATCATTTTGATAAGGAGTGGTAGGATATTCATTTTCATAGACAACCTGTGTATCAAAATATGAGTTACTTTCAAAATCAGGTTAAGTTAAGGCAGGTTAGGGGTGTCTGTTCAACAAATGATGACATCTGTTTTTTGCATGTCATTTGGGGTTTTTTTTGAATGACAAAAGTTTTTTGACATTTTTATCTTGCCATTTAATTTATAATTGTATACACAAAGATTTTTTCAAAAGGGTCATTTGAATATGAGTACATCATATTTTTAATATTCAAAATCTATTCCTACAATTTTAAATTATTATTCCTAATTCTAATTACTAATAGACTATACATTTTTAAAACAAATAAATATATTAGAATTACTTTCTTATTTAAAAATTATTATTCAAAAATTAAGTATAAATATGTATGTTTCATTTTTCATCTTTTTCGTTTTATTCCATTTAATTATTTTAAAAAATCTTTTACAGTGTCTGCAAAAAATAGCTATTTCATTTCTTTGATTAAGTAAATTTTTATTTTTCATAAACTTAATAATGTATAATTTCTCATGTATGCACAAAGGACATGGGTCATTTAATGACCTACAAACTCTAGCTTTTCTTTTGTCAATTTCCATTTTACAGTAGGTCACTTATTCAAAACAGTACATTTTCTGACAAAAATAATTTTACCAATAAAAAACCTTTTTTGCGTTTAAAAATTATTTCTATTTTTCTGATGTCAAAGAATTTTCACATTCCTCATTCCCCAGGACATATTTTCATTCTGGCCTTGAGGATTTATAACAATTCTATTTGCACTTCAGTTTATCAGAAAAAAAAAACATTTCTCTTTTTTTCCTTTGCTCCATATTTCGATTCATGTTTTCATTTTAACGATTTTAACATTTTTTAACCCTTCCAATTCTCCAATTCTCCAATTCCCATATGGGATTTTCACATGAACCTTTTTAATCCTAATTTTATACTACCAGTGTCACAAAAGTGTTATCTGTCCTTTTCAAGACAATTCTTTTTTTATGTATTGAGAAGTATATGCCTATTTAAATGAACATTGACACTAACTTCTGGTTAAGAAAATAAAGTACTCAAAAGCCTGACCCAATTTCCAAAATTTGAACAAATGATTAAACTAAAGAATTGTTTTTAATTTCTTCTGTTTAGGCTGGAAAAATTTCAACATCTCTTCATATTTCTTTTTTCTATCCATTTTTTATATGTACCTTAAACTATTTGTTTGTTTACAATGCTTTTGTTTGATATATTAATCTTCCTTCAAATAAAATCATGGAAATTCAGAGGATAAAGAATAAATATAAAAGATTGAGTTCTCTAGGTCATTGGCACATTTATGATAAAATAGATATGCAAAAATTTGCCTTTCTCTCTGCTGGGTATTGATAGCCTAGGAGTTAGATTCTCCAACTGATACCAAATCAGTCATGTTGTGATCCCAGCTTGAAGCAATCAGATGTCTAGCCACACTGATGAGCTGTGAAACAGTGAAACAGTGATAAACAGTCATAAACCAGTCTGTCTGTGGATGACTATGTATATATATATATATATATATATATATATATATATATATATATATATATATATATACCCACTTAACAATGTTAATTTTTATGAAAGGATGTGCATAGTCATAATGTGTTTCACGCTTGAACAACTTTAGGCCTTTTTTCTTTTTTACAGGTTTTTGTTGTTTTTTTTTTTCAAGACTTTATCTGAAGAAGGATTTTAGGCTTTGGCAAGTTGTCCGTTGGTTCCATCAATGTTTTTGTTTTTTCTTTAATATATATGTTAGGTTGGTGCAAAAATAATGACGTAATAAAAAAACTGACATAAAAAATACGTCGAAAAACCACATTATTACGTCATTATTTTTGAACCAACCTAATATATATATATATATATTAGGTTGGTGTAAAAATATTGTCTGTTTTTGCAGTTAAAAAATACGTTAAAAAATACGTCAAAAAACGACATTATTTTTGCATCAACCTAATATATATTTATATATATATATATATATATATATAATATTATTTATAATTAGTAAGGATAATTCCAAAGAAGATATAAATCGTACCCCTTTTCTTTTTCTTTTTTTCCCTATGTTCCTTTTTGGATGTATTCGCTCTCTTTTGCGTGTCACATCCGGTGAAGGAAGGTCAACCCATTGGCAATTTCTTCACAACTTTCTTCCCATCCTTCCCTATCTTATTCTCCCTCCCCCATGTCTCTATACATATATATCTCCCTCCCCCATGTCTCTATACATATATATCTCCCTCCCCCATGTCTCTATACATATATATCTCCCTCTCTTTCTCCCTTTCTCTCTCTCTCTCTCACTCTCTTTCTCCCTTTCTCTCTCTCTCTCTCTCTCTCACTCTTTCCCTTCCCCCATATTAGAACTAAAACCTTATTTTAAAATCTATATCTTCTGCAATGTTTGTAAGTTTTGGGGTTTTTTTTTGCTCGTGTCAGCATAAATTTAAAATTCATCTATTGTTGCAAAATTGTTTGGTCTGAAGAGATGGGATCTGATCCCATGAAATAAATTATACATACATACATATATATATATATATATATCTATATATATATATATATATATATATATATATGTATCTATGTATGTATGTGTGTGTCTGTGTCTCTGTGTGTCTCTGTGTGTAATAGTCATTATTTGGTAATTTTACATCTTTTCTGTTGCAACTAATTATAATTTTAAAGTAATTAATAATAAGTAAGAAAATGGTGTCTTTTTCTGCCATTTCCTTTGTCACTTATTTTTTTCTTTATCTCTTTTCTTTTTCCTCCCTCGTAATTATCGACTTTGACTCTTTTATTTCCTCTTCATCTCACAGTTGCCTTCATAATTTCTTCTTTTCTAATATCTATCTTTCTCTTACTTTTAACTTTTTATATCTCTTTTGTTTCTTCCCAATTTTCTCTCCCGTCACTTTTTAATTTTCATTCTCCTTTAACTCTTTCCTTCTTTCTCTCTTCACACTTTGTTTCTTTTTTTTTTCTCTCTCTATGCCATTCTTTCTATCCACCATCTTTATTAAAAATCATTCCTTCTTTCCTCCCTTTTTATTAATCCATTCTTTCTCTTTCCTCTTTCTTTCTTTCTTTCTTTCTTTCTTTCTTTCTTCTGTGTCTATCTTAACATAAAACTTCTTTTTTCTTTTGCTATTTATTTCTTTATTTTTCTCGATTATTTTCAGTTCACTACTGAAATATGCTTTCTCTCTTTCTCTCTCTCTCTCTCTCTCTCTCTCTCTCTCTCTCTCTGCTTCTTTATCTCTCTTTTTCCTTACCTACTAATTTCTTCTCACTTTCTTTCCTTTTATTTCTCTTTCCCCTCTCTCCCCACCTCCCTCCATCCCTCTTTCTTTTCTCCTCTTCCCACCTCTCTTTTTTTTCTTTCCTTTCTCTTTGTTAACTTTGAACTTCAGCTCTCTCCTTCCATCTCTAACTTTTCTCTCTGCTTCTCTTGCATTCCTTTTCTTCCCCTCTCTCTATCTCTCTTGTTCTTTTTCACCTCCCCCCCCAACCACTTTTTTCTCTCTTGAATTCCTTTCCCATTAACCTTAACAGCAAATAACATGATCAAAATGGTACTTAATAAAAATAGCACTTTCAATTAAATATTGATGAAGAAATTCTTTCCTTCTCGTCCTTTTCAGTTTCATTCTATCTTTTTTTTATATATACTTTGTACAGCAGGGGCAAAGGGTGGGAGTTGAAATCCTCAGTGTGGTATGGGAGGGGCTAAGAAAAGGGAAATGAAAAGAAAAGAATTTAAGTGGTGAAGAGGAAGGCTAAGAAAAGCAGAAAAGTTTCAAGAAAAATCAATTAAGCCTACTTAATGTTTAGTGGGATCTTTTTCTATTATTTGATTGGAATTTCTTCTTTTTTTTTTTTTTTTTGGCTTTCTTAATGGTAAAAGTGGTATGACACCAACTGCCATCTCACCATCACTAACACCACCACCACCAGTACCAGCAAGTCTCAGCTAACATCTCCAAGTCATCCTTACCATACACACACACACACACACTATCTGTTTCTCTCTTCCTCAGTTTAATTACTCATTCACCCCCTCCTGTGACCGCCTCTGCAATTATTGCTACTGATGTTATTGTGAAACTTCCATTCCTTCATTCTTCTTCTTCATTATCTTCTTTTTATCATTATTATTATTATTAAATCTCCCCCACCCACTAAATTTTTCTCGTTGGTGTGCAAGTCATCATCTCCATTGCATTAAAAGTAAAATGTGCTGTTTTTAGTGTGGCCTCTCTCTCTCTCTCTCTCTCTCTCTCTCTCTCTTCTGCAATTCTATTTAGTCATTTATTCATTTATTTATTAATATAGGGGGATTGGGTGCAGAAAAGTCGGGTGGGACTGAAAAAGAAATGATGCCAAAATACGTACTGATGTCTCTGGTCATTTCGTTAGATTTGGAGAGAAGAAAGTCGGGCTAGTTTCCCTAGTGGGAAACAGTCATTAAATCTGACATGCTTTAGACTGCTCGGCCATGTAGGACCTCCTGATGAAACAAAGCCTGAATAGTGCTTTTGAGCACATGCATTCTTCCTGATTCTCTAAATATACATATCTGCTCTGTTTTGTATCCTAATGTAAACAAAGATAATTTTTAAAGAAATGGATTAAATCTGACATATTTTTTTAATTTATTTGTTTAAACGTTATTTTTGAAATGGACACTCATATTTGAGGAGATGCTGTTTTTATTTATTTATTAAGCAGTATATTTGTTTATTTACATCTATTGGCGGCCTAAGGCATCTCAGATCTAATGATGGTTTACCCCTACAGGACATCAGATCTAATTACGGTTTTCCTCTAGGGGACTCAAGTTCGAATTCTGCCAGAGGGCACATATATTTCTAACAAGATTTCTTGAATATTCTGGCCAGTAGATGTAAATAAATATACTGTTTAGTAAATAGATAAAAACAGAGCATCTACTCAAATATGAGTATCCATTTCAAAAATAACATTTAAACAAATAAATTAAAAAATATGTCAGATTTAATCCATTTATTAATATATATATATATATATATATATATATATATATATATATATATATATATATATGAAGAAATATAGTTTTATGGTGTGCTATATTAATGGGATAAAGTGCTCAATATCAGAGATAGAGCGTATGTAAATATAAATATAAAAGTGAACATTAAAGTCAACACTCAGAGGTGATAGACTGCTTCATGCTAGACACAATCATCAGACCACCATATTTAGTTGGATTGTTGTGAGTTTGTGACCCTGGGTTTGACACTTTTGTTATTGCCAGAGTTTGGCTGATGATCACAAAAGCATGAAACCCAGGGTCACAAAATTACATCAATCCAACTAAATATATATATATATATATATATATATATATATATATATAAGGGTCAGTCAAAAATGAATGTCTGTTTTTCAGTTACAACACCATTAAAAACAGTAGTACATAAAGCATTCCTACATGAATACAAATGTCTGAAAAACTTGCCCTTAACATAGTTTACTTAATTCTCCATCCTATTATACCATGTGAATCTGCATCATTGAATTGTATTGGTTGCTTTTCGAGCCAATATGTGAGTTGTCTCTTTGGAGCCATATGCGAGTTGTCTCTTTGACGACATTACTGGAGAACTGCTTTCCCATGAGTACCTAACTTCATCCATGTTGTGCAACTCCAATAGCTCTTTGGTAGAAATCCCTCTATGTTCCTTCATGGAAATCTGGGAATCCAGTTTGCACGGACCTTTAAGCAACCAACAATGCTGTGAATGAGAATAAGTTTGAAATGGTTGTTGATTCTCTCATGGAAGAACACTATTTCAAAAGTCTGTGTAAGTGCCAATATGTGAGTCATGGTAATGGCTGCAGTTTAATGCACACTCTTTGGTGTAGAATCTTGGTTGCTATTGAAATGTTAACACTGAACAACCTTACCTTTATTTCCCATATTTTGCACCTTTTCTTGAATAATATTACTTTAGTAATATATATATATATATATATATATATATATATATTTAAAATAAAATAAAATTATTTTTTCCAATTTCTTGGATTTATAGGTCTGATGAATTGGATCGTAATTGCGATTCCAATGTAATAAATTATAACCATGGAATATTCATGTTTAAGCCTTTTTATTATATCCTTACTCTTTCCTAGACATTGAGTTTTACCTGGATTCTATCCTCTTGGAATTTTTTTAAATATATATGTATGTATATGTATGTATATGTATGTATTTATATATTTTAGATATATATATGTATATATATATATGTGTGTATATTAACCACTTATGTTATCTACATATATATATATATGTTCATTTCAACATGTCTGATTAAACAATTTAGACATGTGTTTGTTTCTATTCAATAATATCTTTTCAGAATCACATATAATCTTTATTGTTTCATGATTAAAGAGAGAAGAAAAGTACTATGGTTATATTATTATATTTTTATTTTTACAAATACTTTTGATAAATTCCAGTACCACCAGTTATGATGACGAAGACAAGTATTTGTATTTGTTCAAAATAAATTTTTGCTTTTGTGGTTAAACCATTAACTGTTCCGGTCATGCACAAAGTCACAAACAGTGATTTAAAATCTTTTCCATGTTGTAAAAGTTTTTATATAAAGGAGGTAACTTGGTTAAAAAATTCAATTCTTTCTAGAAGGTTATAATTTGCTTCCTTTTAAAAAACTGTTCAGTTTTAACATTGACATTTCTAAAGAACTCTATACTATAAGCATATCAGAACATTTGTACAAATATTCATAATTAATTTTCTAATGTTAGTTTTAAGTTTTTAATAAAGAACCTTCAAGAATTTGTAGTTTCTGTTTATTATGTTCTTCGTGAAACATTCAGGTATCAACTAATATTCTTCTAAAATGTGGATGTGGACAGGAATGTTTTTGCAAACAGATGATGAATCATTCATGAGTAGAGTGAGCTACCTTGATAATGTTATTGTAGAATAACCAACACATACACTAGCTTTTTTGTCAGAGATGCAATATTCCAAGCGATATTCAAACTGATATATAACGTTGGTTTTCTGTAATATGTTAATTGGTGGGGAGGTATTTATTATAGATGATTAAGTTAGCTGTATGAAATTTAGTACAGTATATAAATAATTTTATTTTTTACTGGCAGCTGTGGAGATATATTAGCACAACGTCTGCAAAAACATTTTTGAAGCTATTTTTATTAAAAACTTAAAACCAACACTTTAAATTTATTATGAATATAGTACAAATGTTCTGAAATGCTTTATAAGCCTTTATAAATATCAATGTTAAAACTAAAGAGTTTTTTAAAAGGAAGCAAATTATAAGTTCTAACAAGAATTCAATTTATAACCAACTTACCTCCCTTACATAAAAATTTTTGAAAACAGAAAAATTTCAAAATCACCGTTTGTGACTTTACACACAACAGGAATTGTTAACAGGTTAACCACAAAAGTAAAAATTTATTTTGGACAAACACAATTATTTGTATTAGTCATCAAAACCCTGAAAATAATATATCAATATGTCAAAAGTACTCGGAAACAAAAATGAATAAATATAACCATGGTACTTTTCTAGGTCTATTTAATCATGAAACAATAAAGTTTATATGTGATTATGAAAGAATATTATTGAAAATAACAAACACAACATGTCTAAATTACTTAATCAGACACATTTAAAGGAAAATATATATATATATATATATATATATATATATATATATATATGTGTGTGTATATATATATATATATATATATATATATATATATAAAAATCAAATAGAAAATAATACTTCCTCAAATAACCCTAAATATATCAATCTTTTATATTGTAATCAAATGCATTCTAAATATAAACACGATAAAAAAATTCTAAAAAAACTCATAAATACTAATATATTGCCTATAGATCCCAGTAAAAAGATAAGATTAATTATATACTATACTAAATTTCATACAATTAACTTAATCATCTGTAACAACTCTTCCCCACCAATTAACATCTTGCAGAAAACCAACATTAAATATCAATTTAAATGTCCCTTTGGAGATTACAAAAAGCTAGTGCATATGTTGGTTATTCAACAATAACATTATCAAGATGGCTTACACTACACATAAAAGATTCATCATCCATTGCACAACATTTACAAAAACATTCCTATCTTCATTCACAATTTAAAAAAATATTAGTTAACAATTCTTGAATGCTTCATCAAAAATTTAATAAGCAGAAAGTACAAATTCTTGAAGCTAAAATGGCTTTTTAAAAGGAAGCAAATTATAAACTCATAACAAGAATTCAATTTTTAACCGAGTTATCTCCCTTATATAAAAAATCTTACAACATGGAAAAATTTTAAAATCATTGTTTGTGACTTTACGCATGACCTGAATTGTTAATGGTTTAACCACAGAAGCAAAAATTTATTTTGAACAAATACAATTATTTATCTTAACCATCATAACCCTGAAGAGGATATTGGAATATATTGAAAGTACTCGGAAAAATAAAAATGAATAAATACAACCACATTACCTTTGTTTCTCTCTTTAATCATGAAACAATAAAGCTTATACGTGATTACAAAAGGATATTATAGAAAATAAACAAACACATGTCTAAATTATTTATTCAAACCTACTTAAATGTATGCATGGGTGTACACATGCATGCATACATATATATATATATATATATATATATATATATATATATATATATTCAATATATATATAGGGTGCGATGGATAAATTGTCATCTAAATTATGCAAAATTAAAAAATATCCCAGACACTTCATTTTTATAGATATATTTACCAAAATTACACAAAAATATCTTGAAATACTAAAGAGTAAATTTATTTAATAAAATCACCATTGGCTTCAACCACAGCCTCCAGACAACTTTAGAATCTCTTGCATCTCTGCTGGACAATCTTCTTGTTTAAGTTGGTGAATGCTGCCATAATCCTTGCCTTTAGTTCATCTTTGGTGTTACAAGGAATTTTGTTGGTCTCTGGCTTAACTGTAACCCGCACATGTTAATCAAGGAGGGTACAAGCCTGAGAAAGTTAAATGGCCAGATGTAAGGGGTGATATAGCTGCAGAAATTGTTTTACAGTTATGATTGGGTTCTCCTGCTTGTGTGATATGGTGCAGTCTTTTTCCAAATTTCTGGTGGAGTGAATTGCAACATGGTGCTCTTTTACTCACAGACAAGACCCAACTGACCCTACTATACTCTATGCAGTTGACAAAATAAAAAAAAACAACACATATATGTAAAATTAAAAATACACAAAGCAACAATTTACCCATTGCATATATTGATAATTTATTGCATATATATATATATATATATATATATATATATATATATATATATATATAGAGAGAGAGAGAGAGAGTACATGTAAATATAAGAATGGACATTAAAGTCAACACCCAGAGGGACAAGTCTGTTTTATGTTTAAACTCAATCATCAGGTAATGTGTTACATCAGGGTGTTCACTTCAATGTCCACTGTTTTATATATATATATATATATATATATATATATATATATATATATATATGAATACAAACTTTTTATTTTATTTACAACACCATCACTTGACAAGACATCAGAACTGTTGAAACAAAATGGCTATTTTTGTAGTGATGTTATAATATGCTTATGCTATAATTTTTAAATAAATATTATATATATATATATATACATATATATATACAGAGAGAGAGAGAGAGAGAGAGAGAGAGTGAGAGTGGCAATAAAGTCAACATACAGTTAGTTATAATAAAAAAGCAAAGGTTTCAAACAGGTGGCCTACAATTCCAATAGTATCGGTAATTAATTTACTATTGTTTACTATACCATTTCATTGTTATTAACCAAAATTAACCAGAACAATTTTAATAAATTTCTGGACTGTTGATTAATTGCTTTGTCTTAATTGTTATTGTAAGTAACTGTATACTGACTTTATTGCTACCCTATGTATATATATATATATATATATATATATATTCTGAAAATTTGCAGTTATTCACACATGACATGACAACTTTCTGTATTTGCAATATTCATGATGACTTGTCTTTCTAGAATTCAATTACTAACTTAGTCTCACTATTTGTGCACACACAATTACGTGTTTTTCTTCTTCAGCTGTCTCTTATTTTTGTCTTTCTATGTTAGCTTTTCTCTTTTATTTCCTCTCTCTCTCTCTCTCTCTCTCTCTCTCTCTTACTGTAAATCTTCACTTTCTATTCCCATCATTTTTCATTTTCTTTACTTTGTTCCTGTCTTACTCTTTCTCACTTTACCTTTCTCAACTTCTTCTTCTTCTTCTTCTTCTTCTTCTTCTCCTCCTCCTCCCCCTCCTCTATGTCCTCCTCAATATGTGTATTTTGCACTTTGTTTATTCCCCTATCATTCACTCTCAGTATTTCTCTATTCTCTCTGCCACTTTCTCACAATGTTTTTCATTTTATCTCTCTCTCTCTCTCTCTCTCTCTCTCTCTCTCTCTCTCTCTCTCTCTCTCTCTCTCTCTCTCTCTCTCTCACATTCACTTTCTTTCTCCCTGTATTTATTCATCTACTCTCCTCTTCCTCCTTCCCCTCTTTTTACTTCTTCTGGATATTTTTTTCGACCAATGTCATCAACAAAATTGCTGTTTCCCAAAACACAATTCAGATTGCATCTGCACTTGAATATTTATCACAATGGCACAAATCTTGAAAAAAAAATTGCAAAGAAATTTTTCTGCTATGAAACATTTTATTTTTGGTTTAAATAATCAACATTTAACAAGAGCCATACTTCAAAGAGTACAAGAAAAACATGAAATCTCACATTTAAGAAAATAACTTTTTCTTAGCAACTTGACGGCATCAAAGATATTTCTATTCAAAAAATTCATATCATTAAATTTTGTGATTGATCTAATTTCCGATAAATGGATTTATATCAATGCAGATTAATTATTAGCCGAACTGGTGCATTAGCCTAAGGCATTTATGATGATCATGAATTATAATCAACTTTTCAATTATCAATAACTGATATCTTTTAAAGCTAAGCTAAAATTACATACATGCATACACAGGATTATGTATATTTATGTGTATGTGCAGATATATTTTTGTGTGCATGTGCGTGCACAAAAATGCAGCTGACCTTTTTATGAAAATCAAGATATACATATTTATTATTTATTTATTTATTTATATATATATATATATATATATATATATATATATATATATTAAGACATTTTTTATGTTTATACATTCTTTTTATAGATACAAATATTTAAGTAAATGCTCTGTTTATAATAAACAGTATTAATGACATTTACCGGCCTGAATGTCTGAGAAATTTTATGTGTCCTCTGAAGCATATTGTCTATGAAAATTTCTCGGACATTCAGGCCGGTAAATGTCATTAATACTGTTTATTATAAACAGAGCATTTACTTAAATATTTGTATCTATAAAAAAAGAACATATAAACATGGAAAAAATGTCTTAAAGTAATTGTCAAATTTTGTCCATGTATGACAAAATGTCCAAGTGTAGGAGTGGTGTTGATGGAATAAAATTCCAATAATCAAATTTTTTTTTTGTGCATACCATTCAACAAATAACATATTATGTGTAATTTTTCTGTATATATTTAATCTCAAAGTACAGGTTTGGTACAGATGGGATAAAATTCCAATAACCAAAAACACTATTCTAAAAAGAGTGCTCAATACAGAGTAGAGTAAATAATATTTCTTCAAAATTATAACATATGCATGTTATAACATCACTACAAAAATAGCCATTTTGTTTCAACAAATCTGGAGTCTTGTCAAATGATAGTGTTGATTGCAAAATCACTTGACAAGACACCAGAAGTGTTGAAACAAAATGGTTATTTTTTTAGTGATGTTATAACATGCACACGTTATAATTTTCAATGTGTGTGTGTGTGTGTGTGTGTGTGACAAAAAGTCCAAGTATAGGATTAGTGTAGATGGAATAAAATTCCAATAACCAAAAACACTATTCTTAAAAGGGTGCTCAATACAAAGTAGAGCAAATAATATTTATTCAAAATTATAACAGAAGCATGTTATAACACCACTACAAAATTAGCCATTTTGTTTCAAAACTTCTGGTGTCTTATCAAGGTGTTGATTGTGAAATAAATGATTGCTGTTTTTTATTTCACAATCAACACCATCACTTGATAAAGACAACAGAAGTGTTGAAAGAGAATGGCTATTTTTGTCATGATGTTATAACATATTTATGTTATAATTTTTACATAAATTCTATATGATAAAATTGAAAAATCATATATGGGACGTTTCATCCTAAAAATGGACTTCTTCAGACTAAATAATATTTTTGTTGATAGAATCATATGTTAACAATTAGCTATATTGTTTTATTATTATCATAATGTATGTAGTGAGCAGAAACAAAAGGCAAAGCAAATGCAGATTGTAATTATGTATCAAGAGAAAATCTGAAAATGCAGAGAGGCTTAACTTTAAATTTTAAATTTCAGGCATCTTATGTGTTGAGATGCACAACCAAGCCGACCACATCTGATTTCCTACTGCTTCTGTTATTGGTCTTTATCATTGTTATTTTTAAAAAGACAAAATAAAAACAGATATTTAGTTTCAAGAAAGCCTTTATAAGAAGGGACATGTCATATATGATTTTTACATTTTGTCTTTCGACAACCCACCATTTCTGTCTGAATTTCTAGAAACGACGAGTTATCCTGTGTTACCAGAGGTAGACTGTTCTCATTCATTTGCCCATGTTGGAGGATATCGTCTAGTTCATATTTTTCAAAGCATTGGCTCATGAATTTGGTGATATAGTAATTGTGAGTTCAATCCCTATGCCAGGCATTTGCATTTGGACTCAGTGGAAAAGGGCAAGCAATAACTGAGCCATACGAAAATAAGAACTAGATACTGGCAGTGGAAAGAAAACAGTCTACCCCCATAGATTAAATGAATGGTTCAATTCAGAATTTCTTGTAGGTTACCGAGTTCAATATACACCTGATGAGGGCCGAAGGGCACAGTGGCCATGGCATTGTTATGGCAACAGCAAGAATGACGATAGTGATCTGAATACCCATCATTTGTCTAATATTCGTCTCTGTTTGTAGAGTTTATAAAAAATTCCCTGACATTGCTCTGATATATAGAAGTTTATTTATATATATGTGTTCGTGTGTGTATGTGTGATGTTTACAAGTTACTAAAATGCATGTCTTATCAGGAAACAGCTATTCGTTGGTCTCGTCCCAACCCACTTGGCCCAAATTGAGTCTTTACTATTCTCTCTTCTAGTCCTTCTATCAATGCATTAGATTTTTACAAATACCCGGTTCAGCAGTTAAATACAAGTACACACATGCACACACATATCCAAATGCATATGCATACATATGAATGCACACATACAGAAATAGGAACATACACACAAATGTGCACATATGTGCACATACACTCCCATGTATGTGTATAAAAATGTAGGAAACACAATATTAAATATGTATGTGTATATATGACTAGATATATATACATATGAGTGTATATGAATGATATATATACACCCTTGTGCAAATTAACTGAAACAAAACGAATAATTCCTTTATTATCTACTATTTTTTTCAAAATTTTCAAATGAAATATGACCCAGTGCATATGTTAGTACTCCATATGTCCATTCCATGAAGTCTTTCCTTGCAGATTGATCACAGTTTCTCGATTGGATTTAAATTGGGAGAGTTTCCAAGCCAATTGATAGTACTATGATTTGCTTACTAGTAAGACTTGCCAGTGTATTCATGCAGCATTACAAATTTTCTTATGCTTCCTTGGAGTAATGTCCATTGCAGACAATGGCCATAGGACAACTAATTGATAGTCGAGACAATAGTGGCTGGGTGTGATAAAAATCTGATGCAATCATGAATAATGCAATATTTTTCAAGGCAAAATAAATTTCATCACACACCCTGAAAATAGATTCCTATTACTGCACACCACTGCAAATGATCTAATCTGAAGAAAAAATAGAAATTGATTACACCCTGTCACTCCAGTGGGTCTAAAACTGACCATATGGTGAAAGAAAGGAAACTAAAGCAGTTGTTTCAATTAATTTGCACAAGGATGTACAGATATGTGTGTGTGTGCGTGTGTGTGTGTGTGTGTGTGGCATAATAGTCATCAGTCCAGAAAGTAGAATTGATGAGTTGAGTTTGACTTCTATCCAAGTCTTTGAGTCTCACTTTCTCTGAATACAATTGAACTACGGTTAAATAGTAGAGCAAACTTGGTACAGCAGTTTTCAATAACAGCAACTTTAGGAAGAAAGTTTTGAATTTTAAATAGTGGACAAGAAAAAGAATTACTCCACTCCCATAAAATCAATGTAATTTTCTGATAAAAGGAAGGTGGATCTATGTAGAGTCATGGCTGCCTAAGTCCTGAAGGAGCCTAGCAATTTTAAAATGCAATGTAAATTGCAATTTCAAGTCATGAAGTCAAAACAGACAATGATGACAATGCATATTTAAAAGCCTAAAAGATCCAAAATTTATGCCAGTTTGTTATTTACAAGAAAGCTTCTGCTGCCTAAGAATGTGGATCATTAAAGATGACTCATTTATTGTGAATACACAGAAACACATCTTAAAAACATGACGAATTTTAAATAAGTCTTTGTCGGACATGATGTAATCTTTCTAAAAATTTATTTAATTGTGATAGAGGTTAACTTAATACACTACACTAAGCAGCTGCATATTTTAAATGTGAACATAACTTGAAAGTAAGCTTGGTATTCATTTTCTCTCAGTTATTTAAATTTCAATGGATATTTGTCAATTTTATTTCAACATTGATCATGTTACTGTCATTATTTAAATTCAAACATTATTTCTCACCAAAAAAGCAATCCACAAAAAATAAATGAAAAAAAACTATCAGTTCTTATCAGATAATTACATAATGAAAACATCAAGAATCTCACATACTGATAGAATTTGATAAGAATCATTTTGTTAAATATTTGCAAACAAATCTACATGAAAAAGACTACCTCATTATTTTTTACATAAAGTGCTTTATGGTTATCATATGAAGTAATTTCATTTGTGTAGCAGTGAGTTTATCATGAAAGGTGATTACATTTGTGCAGCAAGGTGTTTAACATGAGAAGAAATTTCTGCTACGTGGCAATAAGTTTATCATGAAAAGAATTTTCATTTGTATGGCAAGGGAAGAATTTTCATTTGTGCAGCAATGAGTTTATCATGAGAAAGAATTTTATTTTTGTGGCAAAAGGATTTATTATAAGAAGAAATTTCTTTTGTGTTGCAATCAGTTTCTCATGAGAAGAAATTGCATTTGTGCAGCAATGAGTTTAACATGAAAAAAAATTGCATTTTTGCTGCAATGATTTCTTCAGGAGAAGAAATTGCATTTGTGCAGCAATGAGTTTAACATGGAAAAAAATTGCATTTTTGCTGCAATGATTTCTTCAGAAGAAATTGCATTTGTGCAGCAATGAATTTAACATGAAATGTAATTTAATTTGTGCAGCACAGATTATCATGCAAAGAAATTTTATTTATAAAGGCAATAGAGTTCATCATGAGAAGAATTTTCATTTGTGCAGTAAGGATTTTTTCATGAAAAGAAATTTATTTTGTACAGCAATGTCTTTATCATGAAAGTTAATTTCATTTGTTCAGCAAAGTGTTTTTCATGAGAAGAAATTTATTTTGTGAAACAATATGGTTTATCTTGAGAAGAAATTACTTTTCTGTGTCAATGAGTTTATCATGAAAAGAAATTCCATTTGCACAGCAATGATTATATCCTGAGAAGAAATGTCCTTTTTGCAGCAATCATTTTATTATGAGTAGAAATTTCTGTGGTGCATCAAGGAGTTTATCATGAGGAAAAACTTCATTTGTGCATCATTGATATTATCATGAGAATAAATTTCTGTTGTGCATAAATGAGTTTATCCTGAGAAGAAACTTCATTTTCACAACAATAAATTTATTATGCATAGAAATTTCATTTTTGCAGCAATGAATTTAGCCTGGAAAGTAATATCATTTATGCAGCAATGAGTTTGTCATGAGAATAAATTTCATTTGTGCAACAATCACTTTACTTTGAGAAGAGATTCCATGTGTACAGCAATGATTTTATCATGAGAAAAAAATTTAATTTCCATAGTAATGATTTTCAGATGAGAAGAAATTCCTTTGTGAATCAATGAGTTTATCATATGAAGACATGTCATTTTTGTCACAATGTGATTATCATAAAAAGAAATTAATTTCTGCAACAATGACTTTATCATGACAATAAATTTCATTTGTGCAGCAATGGATTTATCATGAGAAGAAATTCAATTTGTTCAACAATGAGATTCTTGTGAAAAGTAATTTCATATGTGCAGTAATCAGTTTATTATGCGAATAAACTTCATTTGTGCACCAATGACCTTATCATGAAATGAAATTTCATTTGTGCAGCAAAGTGTTTATCATGCAACTAAATTTCCTTTATGCAGTATTGAGTTTATTATGAGAAGAAATCTCCTTTGTGCGGCAAGGATTTTATCATGGGAAAAAAATTCATTTGGGCAGTAATGATTTTATCAGGATAATAAATTTCATTTGTGCTGTAATTAGTTTAACATGAGAAGAATTTTCCTTTGTTCAGCATTGAGGTTTTCATGCAAAGTAATTTCTGAAATTAAATGAAAATTTAATTAAAAAAATCTAATTTTTAATAAGATTTTTACTCTATTTACATTATTCGGACTATTGTCCTCATCCTTGTTGCAATGTTTATCACAACGTTTTGGCCATTGTACACTCCGGCCTTCTTCAGGTGGTTGAATGTTGAACCAGGATAATGGTGTTAGGTAGATCCATTGACAGGACCCAAAAAGTGTGAGTTCAATACCTGATTAAGACAGTGGAGAACTTTCAGAGGGGAATTAACAGTCTACCCCAGTGAGCGATATAAAGGGTTCAGTTTGACATTCCAACCACCTGAAGAAGGCCGGAGCATACAACAGCTGAAACGTTGTGTTAAACATGGTGACAAAGATGAGGACAATAGTCTGAATAATATAAATAGTGTACATAATACCTCATCTTAGAAACATAGACAGATATAGATTTTTTACTGTTATCATAGAATTTTCAGGTGTAATCATCATTGTCAAGTGGAAAACTGAAAAGGAGCACATGATGGTGTTTAATGATACTGATATATTTAGAATATGTCTCTGGGCGCCCATACTTTCGGCCTTGTGCCACATCTAAGCTACACTTGGAAAATCCCTATGTCTCTGTGTGTATGTGTGTGTTTCTGTGTCTGTGTGTTTATGTATGTTCCTCTCCATGATGCTTTATGTGCGTGTGTGTGTGTGCTTATGTGTGTGCTTACTGTATACTGCATTTAGAAATGATTTTAAATTCTTAAAAATTAACACTTCAATGCTGATGTGTTTGTCTCGTTTTCATCTCTTGCACACATTCCTTTATTTGAAATAAAAGGATCAATTTTCAGAAGTAAATCTTTTTTAGTTTTCATGCCTTTCATTCCTATTTTACCTCTTATGTAATAAAATGTCACATGCAACTTTTCAGGTTCCAAAGCAATACACAATGAGAACACCATAAGAAAAAAAAGCCATTTGACATCAATTCTCACATAGAAGCACATGTTAATCACATGGATCAAATTGGGGATTGGGCAACAAACAACAAATATGGATGTTGGATAATGGGGAACAGATTTCATGGATTTGAAAATCAAAACCACTGAATAGAGAAATCATTTAAAAGAAATGCATTTTCTGTTTTGACTAAAGAGAAAGAAATTATATAAGGCTTGTCTGGAATATGGGCACTACAATGAGGAAATCACTAACAATGGCTTGTAAGGTTAATCTTCTCTAATATCATAACAACAAAAATGGTGCATCAAGAATTTAAGTATTTCTTTTTTCTTAAATTTTTCTTTATTCTTTTTTCAGATTCTCCAGCAGCAACAACAGCTCTGTCCAGTCTTATCATGACTCCACATGCACCTTTGGTGGTCAATTCAACCCCTAATACTCCCCACACAACAGCTGCTCCAATGACAACCACAGGAAGTGATACTCCTAATGTGCTACCTGGTAAGGCAAACAAAATGCTTTTCCTTTCTTGCTCATTTTTATTGCTTGCTTATCAAAGACAAAAAAGCAGACTTTTTTTTTTTTTCATTTTACTATTTAGGAAACTGAAAATATATGAACCCTTTTATAGCCTTGTAGTGAAGAAAAAAGTTCAAGATCAGAATACATGTATATTGGAAATAGGCAGAAAGACCCGTCTAAAATCTCCTTATGCAACTCATACAAATTACCATATTTCCCTGCTTATAAGATGCTGCAACATGGTAGATGCACCCTAATAGTGGAGAGAGATTTCTAAGAAAAGAAAGTTCTTCTCATACAACCCATTCACCCTGCGTCCCTCACAAACTGGTGCCATGTATTTTTTACATTAATCACTCGTCCACGTCCTGGGTAAGACGTTAAACTACATCCAGCGGTGGGGCCTCTGATTGGGAGGTTTTAGGGAGCGTGGAGCTGCCCCTTGGTTGCTGGTGTTCCCAGGTCTGCCCTGGCCCAGAGTGGTGGCACCTGTTGGGGTCCCAGCTGTGGGCAAATAGTTAACTATTACCAGCAATACTTTTTTGAAAAAATTATTACCAGCAATACAATTTTGAAGGAAATATATTACCAGAAACAGATTTTTGGCAAAATAAAATATTACCAGCAATAAAAATTTTTGTCAGCATTAAATAACCCATTGAGCTTGATATGCCATAAAACAAAAAAAATTTAACCAATCTAAACCAAAGAATACATACTCTATTCATATGAATCTATCCTAAAAATGTTGTCGGCATTAAATAACCCATTGAGGTTGATATGCCATAAAACAAAATAAACCAAACCAATCTAAACCAAAGAATACATATTCTATTCATATGAATCTATCCTAAAAATGATGTTGGCATTAAATAACCCATTGAGGTTGATATGCCTTAAAACAAAATAAACCAAAGCAATCTAAACCAAAGAATACATATTCTATTCATACGAATCTATCCTAAGAATGTTGTCAGCATTAAATAACCCATTGAGGTTGATATGCCGTAAAACAAAATAAACTAAACCAATCTAAACCAAAGAATACATATTCTATTCATACGAATCTATACTAAAAATGTTGTCAGCATTAAATAACCCATTGAGCTTGATATGCTGTAAAACAAAATAAACCAAACCAAACCAATCACTCATCCGATTTTGTTTGCATGGCTATGACATATTAGTCAAGATCAGAAAGGCTCCTGCCACTGCTAGTGAACAAAGCACGTTTAAGCTTGTGGCTCGGCTCCAAGAAAGTTTATAGTCTTGGAAATACTTGTAACTGCTAAGTACTGAGGTTACATCAAATCAAAGACTGAATTTAGATAGTTAATATTATAGTGTAATGACTCAACATACAAATCCATGTCCCTATCAGTCAAGTCAATTAGGTGACCATCCAATCTTACCTGAGCCAGGGCATTGCCTTACAATCGTCTTGGAAGACACACACATATTTTTCAGGATATGTTTTAGGAAAAAAAGTGCATCTTGTAAGCCAGAAAATACAGTACTTCACTCAATGTTGAACTGAGTCCATGACATAGTAAGCTCTTCTGTTTTCCATGGAGAAATGAACTTACTAGCAAAATATAATTGACAGTTCTGTCAGTCAGTTAAATGCCATACATGATACATGTTTCGGCAATCATGTATCTTTTGATATATGACTGACAAGGAAGATTTTTTCCACAGTAGGATGCCATTTCTTTCTGCAGTAGACTGGTTACTAACCAAGGCTAAAGGACACAGTCTTCCCTGCTATTCAACCCATAGCCGGGGGGAGAAGAGATGGATTCATACCTTTCCCAAGGGTATTTGTGTGTAAGTAAATCTAATGAACTCAACTGGAATTTGAATGGCTCATGTCACACTAGTTGGTGGTTTGATTTTTTACAGTTGCTGGTTTGTGTCATGATAGATGGTAGCTTCATGGTTGACCATGATTTACATTGCTGGTTCAATTTGATGCAGTTTTATTAACAATTCTTTAAAAAGTTGTCATTTCTAACAATGCAGATTTGTAAAGATTTTATAGATAATAAATTTATATTCCATTTAGATAATATCTGATTTCATTAAAAATTTGCTCATTTCTAGTCAGCCTTTCAAAATGTTGTAACATACCTACAGACGATAATGGGTATGTCCCCATTCACATAAATACAGTAGTAAATACTGTATGTTCACCTGCAGTTAGAGATTCATTGTAATATTCAGTTGATGCACTTCTAGCAGTTGACCCCTTCTTCTACACACTGCTGGCAAATCTTATACGTGTTGCTCTTGTCCTAAGTATTATTTTTCATTACCAACCTTTGTTTGATTCAGTAACCTTCTCTAGGATACAACACAAAAATTGTGCCATAAGTGATTTGCAAATGTTTTATGCATGACAAACTAATTCTGAATTTCAAACACATATCTCTTTAAACAAATTTCAATTAGTCATTCAGTTACTATTTATGGTACAAATTTGGTGTAAATAAAATGTTTCCAAAAGGTTCCAATCTATTATATTAAGTGTCAAAACAGAAGATTTTTTATGCATACCATTCAACAAATAATATTTTATGTGCAATTTTTCTGTGTATATTTAATCTCCAAGCACAGTTTTGGTACAGATGGAATAAAATTCCAATAACCAAAAACACTATTCTAAAAAAAGTTCTCAATACAGAGTAGAGCAAATAATATTTCTTCATAATTATAACATATGCATGAACCTATCTTGGAGATTAAATATATACAGAAAAATTACACATAAAATGTTTTTTGTTGAATGGTATGCATAAAAAGGGCTTCTGTTTTTGACACTTCTTAATATGATAGATTAGAACTCACATTCAAATTTATTACATTTATTCGTTCCTGTAATAAACTAATATGTGAATTGTTTTCTTGTAGGTAAGAGGGGCAGCTCCAGTGGGGGCATTGATGGAGCTGTAGTGGAACCCTCACGCACTCCATCCCCTGGGGAGAAGACCAACCTTACACAACGATCTACTTCTTCGAGACAAAACTCTCCAACAGCTTCACCCCCTACAGGTAACAACCTTATGGTGGTGAATACTTAACAAGACAAAGGCCATCTATGTGAAATGGACTTTCAAACTGATGTGTATCATTTACAAATACAGAAAAAGAAAGAACAAAAACAATGAAAAAAAACAACTTTGAAATAAAAACATGAACAGACTCTAATGCTTACAGTCAACTCTATTATTAATAATAATAATAATAATTAAAAAGTGACATTATAATTAACAAGACCAGAATGGTGATGATAATGATGATGATGATGATGATGATGATGATGATGATGATGATGATGATGATGATCGTGATAAGTGTTGATAAGAGTTTTTATATCGGATTATGATGATGATGATGATGATGATGGTGATGATGATGATGATGATGATGGTGATATCCAAATTAAGACGTTGATCATTAAAAATAAAATACTGAACTGAAAGAAAGCTTGGAAGTGAAAATTTGGTCCTATTTTTGGAATTGACTGACAGATAAAAAGGTTGATGGATCCAAAAGTAAAAAAAAAACAACTTTTGCATCAGAAGCGAGGCATTGACCTCTAATCAGAAAAAAGAAATGCAATTGTTATGTCTCGGGAAGAAAGAAGAGAAAAATACTGAAATAAGATTGTGACATTTTATTATTTACTATGAAAAAGACAAACAAAGATGGAGGAAAACGAAAGAAAGAAAAAAAAGAGGAAATTGTTCTTTAGGAAGAAATTTTTGAACTTGTTGGATTTTGTTGCTATTTTGGTTTAAGTGATAAGAATTCAGAAAACAAAATTGAAATCCAAAGCAACAACAATAACTACTACTACTACTACTACTACTACTACTACTACTATGGTTAAAAAAAATGTCATCCATGATATTGAATTGAAAAATATAGCCTCATGAAGTAAAAAAGATATGATAAATCTTCTTAGTTGCATGGCTCATAAATAATTTGCTTTTTATTTGGATCCAGGTGAGAAAATTATATAATTTTTTTATCTTAGTTAGTTAGGGAAGCTAAACTTGACCCACAGGAAATCTACAATTATTTCCCCCAGCCAACAAAATATTAAAAATAGGGAACAAAGTTAAATAATTTAACCTTTGAACTGTCAGAAAAAAAAGCAAAAATCCAAATTCACAAAATAAATATAAACTGTTGAAATTGAAAAAATACAAAACAAAATATTTTTGTCAGTTCAAAGTCTTTAACAATAAAACAAAATTAAGAAAATGAGACAAAAATTAAACCAGTGAATAAAGATTAAAATAAAATCACAAAAATATTTTAAAAAAAGCACAAAAATTAATAACAAAGGCGGATTTTATTTTTTTCACTTACTGTCATATTTTTTTCTTTTTCGTTCTCCTTTATTTATATATATATATATATATATATATATATATATATATACATATATATATATAATTTATTTATTATATATTTCTATATTAATTGCATTTTTAAAAAGCTGCTGAATTTAATTTGCTTTTAATTTGAATCTATTTTTCATTTTACTTTCTTTCAATTTTCTCCAAATTTTCGAAAATGTGTGTAACTGGTTTTGCTTGTTTGAAAATGTTAAGACAATCAGTTATCCTGAAATTATACGAATTATGCAGTGTCAACTTTTATTGTTGCCTTTTTCTTTCTTTATTTATATATATATATATATATATATATATATATATATATATATATATATATATATGAACATACACAAACACAATTGTTTAAAATGCTTTCATTATTTTTCATTACCAAGCAACTATTCTTTTAATGATCAGACAAACATTAGTATTATATTAATTTTGTTGATAACCCTTGCTTTTCTTTGGCACACCATTTTCCAGCAGGATCCAAGCTTCCCAAAGAATTTATGAAATATTTGTGCTTGTCTACGAAACTGGTTCCTCTCTTTGATGTCATTTCCTTTGAAACTTTCATCTATTTTAATGTTCAAATGAAAATGAAGAAATGCAACTCTTTAGGAATTTGGCCCAACTTAGTCATTCGGCATCATAAAATTTTATTTTTATTGACTCTTTTTATATGATTTTTATGCTTCTTCAATTTCTCTAAATTGCTTTTGTCTAATCCTTTTCTATCAGTGATCCTGAAATATTGACAATGATAAAACTATATGCAGTGCTCGTTTGATATTTCTTCATTTATTTTTAGCATTTGTCCTTTTTGTAGAAAGAAAAATTAATAAGATTTATTTGTTTAGACAATTTTTTTTGACAGAATCATCTTAACCAAGTATTCCTTTTTGCTCACAGTTTCAGCCTCTCATTTCTAGAAGATAGTTAATAAGCTTTTTAGCTTCCTGTGCAGATCTTCATACTCCTTGCTTCCTTTCAAATGCAAATAAGAATTAGTTTTATTTCATTTTGATTGGCTACCCAACTCTTAGTAGAGGACCCTTCTGCTGAAAGGCCAGATGAGTGTGCTTTCTGCTTGACTTTGCCATATGCTTATTTTTATATTATTGGTTCAAAAATAGTTGACAGGCAATTTCGAAAAGAGAAAGTCAGTGCTTTCCATTATAGACTTTTGTCTTTTCATGTCACTGTTTTGTATCATTTGATACATCTGCATTTTTATTCTTATTGCAAAGAATTGGATTCAGTGGAGCAAAAAGAATCAGTTCTTTGAAAAACCTCTATTGTTATATGTCAGGACATTTTCCATCATTTTTACTTGTCCTTCTTACAATGGTAGCTTGGTGTCACCTGCTTTGACAGATGGATGTGTTGTTTTCTAAATGATTCTACAAGTTTTTCCTTGAGAATCTTAGACAAAACAATCAGGGTTCAGATTGTCTTACAATTCTGGAGCAAATAATTCTTTGTAGGTTCTTCATATATCAAAACAGTGGCAAACAAATTTGATAAAATGCCTTTCATAAAATAGGGGCCAATGGGGATAGATGAACAATGCTTGATGTGTTTTCTTATTTGATAATCTCCCAGCAGAAAACTCTACTTTCAGGCTATAACTGATTTCTTTTAAATTGTCTAAATCTTTGAGAGCTTTCTTAACAGTGAAATGTCAGGTCAGGTTGTGTTGAAAGGAAAAGTTATATGAATCTTAAACTTATTCCTTTATTATTAGGAAGCAACGGCAAGAATCCAAAAGCGTTGTCCAAAGCTTTTAGTTATGTTCTTCTTTTACAGCAACGTTAGTAGAGAAAATAAATCTATTCAGTTTTCACATTTTATTCAATAAATTTCATTTCTTCTGTTATACAAAAGAATGATGAAAGCAAATCAAAAAAAAACAATTTTCTAACCATTATTCATTTCTGTTTTTACAATCACATGCTGTTCAGGTTTGTCTTTGAAATGATGATTCAGATGATTACAGTTTTTTTTTGTTATTATTAACGGTCTTTGTCATGTGGTTATTCTGATTCTTATGATACTCAAAGAATTTTTAGTCCTGAAATCATTGCCTCTTTTTTTCATTGCCTTCCACCATGACAGTTTGTAACTGATATGGTCTTCACACTTCTTTGTTCTTAACTTGTGCAATCCAAATTTCATTTCAACCTGTCGAGTGTATCAGCCATAAACAACAAACAAAAAATGAAAACCAAAGTTTAAAAGTTTAAGTCCTTCATTACATTAACTTGGATAATCTTTATATTAATATTATCTACCTAACTAACTACCTACCTAATTTACCTTCCTACATAAGGTGTGTTTCAAACAAAAAAATATTAAATAAAACTTCAACTACTTTAAAACATCAAAGGGGGTAAAGGAGTAATAAAAACTCAAGACAACAAGCCTATTTCTGTCTGTGTGTCTTTCTTTCATCTTCATTTCTTCCCCTTTCTTTTTTACCTGCTTTTCTTTTCATTTTTCTCAAGCTTTGACCTTAGTTACTGTAGAATATGTATTGTTCCAAAAGATAGTGTAGCAAGAAGTTTGGAATTGGGCACTATTTAGAATTGTCTCCCTTTGCTTATTTGAGTGGTTACTTAAAAATGAGCAAAATTTATTGATAATGTTTTTCCCAAAAATAGCTCATAAATTTTTAACTTTCCAAGGAAGTGACATTTATATGATGATATTATTTCTACACTCTACACAAGTTTCCATTCACAATTTATATCTTCTCTCTCTCTCTCATACACTCTCTCTCTCTCTCTTGACTTAGAGATTAAACTATATAGTTACATATATTTAAATATACAAACATATATGGCCAAATCCATACACACACTCAAATATATATTATATATATATATATATATATATATATATATATATATATATATATATATATATATATATATATATATATATATATATATATATATACACACACACACACATATATATATATATATATATATATATATATATATATAATATCATTTGATGATTAGTAGGGATAATTCTAAGGAGCATATAAATCCAAAGAAAATTCAATGTAAGAACAGAGCAATATAATAATGAATACAGAATCCTTAAAAATCCATTCAGTCAGATGATAATTTATTTTGTGGACTAGACGTCCATCTTTTCAGATGAATTTTACAAAATGTTTGTAAAATTGAGCAGAAGTGATGCAAGTCTGAGTCCACAAAATAAATTATCACCTGATCAAATGGATTTTTAAGTATTCTGTATTCATTATTAATATATATATATATATATGTATATATATATATTGGAATATATATATATATATATATATATATATATATATATATATATATGTATATATATATATATATTCCAATATATATATATATATATATATATATCATGAAAAACATACACTTAAAAAACCATAGGTGATATTTATTTCATTGAAGTTGATAAAAAATGGCTTCAGATCTGAAAACCAAATGGATAAGGAAATTTTTGCTCTGTCTTTGACACAGAGTTCTCAACAGATCTATATCCTATTGGAAATTCCATATGGAATACCAATAATTTTATTATAAATATATATATCTAAGATTTAAAATAACACAAACACTAACCTTTTCCACTCTCTTCCATGGTTTCTACCAATAAAGATTTCTTGACACAGTGAAAAAGGAGGCCATTATTGGTAGAAATAACAGAAAAGTTCAGTGTTTGAAATATTTTAGATTTTAACACACTGTACACTTTCAATTTTTGGGAATTGTGTATTGAGCACTTTTTAATATAACCGTTTCCCAGACACGGTAAACCCTTGCTTGTAAAAAGTTTTATTATATATATATATGTGTGTGTGTATGTTATTTTTGTGTGTGTGTTTATATATATATATATATATATATATATATATATATGTTATATCATTTGAAGGAGGATATAAGTCCAAAGAGAGCTCAATATAAAAACAGAGCAATATAATAATGAATACAGAATCCTTAAAAATTCATCAGAAAGAAAAAGATTTCTGTCTTTTTCCTCCTTTTTTCTTTCCCCTTTTAATATTAAAATTTTTTTTCTCTTTTTCTCTCTCTTCTTTCTTATTTTCTTCTTTTCCTTTTCCTTGTGCCTGAATGAATTGAACTCCATTTATTTACATAAAACTGGTCTGAAGAGATGGACATTTGAGGTCCACAAAATAAATTATAACCTCACCTGATGGATTTTTAACAATTCTGTATTCATTATTGCATATATATATTTAAGGCTATCTACATTAAAACAAAGCAACCCACACTCAACAAAATTACATTTCAAACTAGTCACAACACATTACATTGCATCCGGACATATGATTTTGTTGTTAATATTTTGGCCTCTCACATGGTGTGACGTCATAGAACTGCATCTTGAACTTATGAACTGCATCTGCTATTCTGTGACCGTTATCATCACATAGCAATGTTCTATGTCAATATATATGTGTGTGTGTATGTGTGTGTGTGTGTGTGTGTATACAACTCTCTTTCACATAATGTATGCTTTTATGCCAGATTAACCATTCTTCTCTTCTCTCTTTGTGTATGTGTGTGTGTGTGTGTGTGTGTGTGAATGCATGTGTGTGTGTATAAATTATGTGTTAAGTTTTCTTAAAAGCAATGCAGAAGGGAATTACTTTATGGAATTTGTTGCTGTTAAAACAAGACAAAACCAAAAGACCTGAATAAGCTATACTGCTTTGGAATAGCGGAAACAGGAAGGATTTTCATGTAAAGTACAAAAAGAATTCATCACTTATATTTCAAACTGTTATGGCCTTGTTAGGGCCAGAAATAAAGACACAAATAGAGGAATTGAGTTAAACAAATATATTAACAGAAACAATAATACAAAAATATACAAACGAGAGTGTTACAGCAAGAATGTTCGGTTCAGCTGTCAAAGCTGACTGCTGGAAACTTCCCTCTTTAAAAAGCAGTACCTGCTCCTATTTATAGCTGGGAGAGTCCATACATGCATGGCTAAATTACCAAAACACAATCCCTATACCAAAGTAACAAAAATATACATTACAATTAAGGCACTAGCTTAAAATAGAAAAATTCAATGATTTCCAAACAAAAATGAAAACACGAAAGCAAGACTTAGAATAATTTTGAATAAGTAAAATCAGTGAAACAATGAAAATACTTCCTCCATTAATGAGAATAAACAGCTGATCAGGAAACATTATATGATACTAAATAATACTAAACTATACAGGTTTTATGAGTACTGTCTTTATTTTGTCTGTTTGTAATATTTTTACCAATATGTTCTCTCACCTTCCTCAGGTGTATGATGAACGAGTTTCTTTTATCCTTTATTCTAGTTGCAAATTGAAATGCTTCTCTTTCTCTTGAACTGTAATATAAACAAGGAAGCAAAGCTAAAAATATTGAAAAAGAAAATTAGAAAAAATGTATACAATGCAGTAAGTAAGGCATAAAAGCAAACATTAAAAAACAACAAAGATAAAGAAAACAGAATAAAAAATATGTGCAATAATCAAAACCTTACAACTCACTTCAGACAACAATAATTCATAAAATAAATTTAGTTATTAACAACATATTCTAGATGAATATTTCAAGCTTTGAACTGACAAACTTTTGGAGATAGCAAGTGAAGTGGAAATTTGCAATATAGTTTAAGATAGATTAATTGTTTTTCTTGTAGGACATTACATGTAATTTCTATGAAAAATAGTTTGAGAAGAATATTTATTAAGCTGTTAATATAAATCATGTTCGCCAATAGTAATGTTACTGATTATGAAGAAACATCATTTTGTAGAATGGTGTTCAAAAAACTGACTTGAGAGATGTTGCCTTTTAGCTGCTACAAAAAATATTATTTTTCTTGTACAGAACATGACAACTTGTCCATTGAATGAAATATTTTTAGGAAAAATTAAAAGGTGCAATTTTCCACCATACCTAAAAGTTACAGAGTATTTTTCTCTTTCAGTGAAAATCAACAATGCCACTGAAAATTATCTTTATACTCTCCAACTCTTAATTTAATAATCTTTGATGACATCAGACAATATCATATAAACTCCGGATTTTAAGTTAATAATATTTGATGACATCGGACATTGTCATATTTTGCCTACATTTTAAGATAATAATGTTTGATGACATTGGATATTGTCATATGTTCTCCAGCTTTTAAGTTACAAATGTTTGATGGCATTGAACATTATCATATGTTCTCTAATTTTTAAGTTAATAATGTTCGATGTCATCTGTTATTAACATACGTTCTCCAGTTTTACTTTGATAATGTTTGATGACATTGAACATTATATGTTCTTCATCATTTAAGATAATAATTTTTCATGATATTGAATATTATATTTTAGAGTTTTTAAGTTCTTGATGACATTAGACATTATCATGCATTCTCTAGCTTTTAAGTTAATGTTTGATTACATTGAATATTATCATATGTTCTCCAGTTTTTGAGATTATAATGTTTGACATTGGACAAAACAATACGTTCTCAACCTTTTATGTCAATAATGTTCAATAACATTGAATATTATCATAGGTTCTCCAGTTTTTGTGATAATATTTGATGACATTTGACATTATCATACATTCTTTAGTTAATAGTGTTTGATGACAACTGTTGTTATCATATGTTCTCCACCTTTTATGATAATAATTTTTGATGACATTATATATTATAGTTCACTCTCTAGTTTTTACCTTAATAAAGTATGATGACACTGAACATTATCATATGTTCTCTAACTTTTAATCAAATAATGTTTGATGTCATAAACTTTATCATACATTTTCTAGCTTAATCATATTTGATTACATTAGACATAATATTATGTAATGCAGTTTTTAAGTTAATAATGTTTGATGATATTGAACATTGTCACAGCTTCTCAGGCCTTTAAGATGATAATGTTTGACTATATTGAAAATTATCATATGTTCTCTAATTTTTAAGATATTAATGTTCAATGACATCTGGTATTAATATATGTTCTCCTGCTTCTACCTTAATAACGCTTGATGACATTGAACATTATCATATGTTCTCCAACATTTAAGATAGTAGCTTTAGGTGATATTGGATACTATAATAGATTTTACAGCTTTTAAGTTCATGACATTTTATTACACTGGACATTATCATACATTCTTTATCATTTAAGTTAATGTTCAATGACATTGAAGATTATCATATGTTCTCCACTTTTAATGATAATAATCTTTGACAACATAGAGCATTATTATATGTTCTTCAGCATTTAAGTCAATAATCTTTTCATACATTATTTAACATTTAACTTAATGTTTGATGACAACAGTTGTTATCATATCATCCCTAGTTTTAACCTTAATAATGTTTGATGGCATTACACATTATCATATGTTCTCCAGCATTTTAGAGAGTAATGTTTGCTGATATTGAACATTATTATAAATTTTCTCACTTTCATTTTGTTTGATGTTATTAGACATTATTATAAGTTCCTCAGCCTTTAAGATAATATTGTTTCATGAGATTGAATGTGCTTTTCTATCATGAATTAATTATGGCATTTGATATTTTATATATTCTTTTATTATCCAGAGTACATATACATAAGTACAAATATATCTACATATGTATATATATTATTCCATTTTTACCAATTGGTTTACATTCATATATATACATATAGATATATATATATTTGAAATTCACTATATATATTTGTGTATGTGTATACATATGCAAATATACATATTTATGCAATTATCTTTGTACATATATATATGTATATATTTATATGCATATATGAGTATGTATCTCTCTCTCTCTCTCTCTCTCTCTCTCTGTAGTGATTTTTCAAGCATAGCTTAGATGTGGCACAAGGCTGAAAGTATGGGGCACCCAGTGAGAATCGAACTCATGACTCAGTTGTAATTGTTCTAGCGAGACTAGCTTGTAACCATTACACCGCCTCAAGGTGCCCCTCTCTCTGTACATATATGTGTATGTGTGCATGTGTGTAAGCTTTCATAATTATATATTTTTTTAATTCTACAATATTTCATCCTCCCAATCATAACAAAACTCAGTTTTTGTCAAAATGAAACGTTTATATTTTCCATTTCCAATCTCATTCAAAGACAATTTTTGTCTGAGAAAATCATTTTCGTATGAATATAAACAAGTATTGTATTTTATGAAGAACACCCAAATGATAATTGGATTTAAATACACCCAACAAGTAGCCAATAAGTTGAAATGGTGGCATTTAGTTTAGATGATGCAAATTTTGACTCCCTCTACAAATTGTTTTATGTTGGTTAGATTAAGTTTTTTTGTTTGCAACACACTAAACAGAGAGGTTTTACTAACAAAAAACATAAGAAATTTCCATTAAAAACACTTTAAAGACAAAAGTCTATGTTCTTGAGTGTGTGTGTATATATGCACTCATCAATATTTTGGTAGCATATCATTTTTTATACATGCTTCAATTAATCTAACACCATTTCTTTACTAAGATAATTTTTTAACTTTATTGAACTAATGTTTCCTTTGAGGATGATGATGAGGAGGATGATATTTACTTATTGAGTGTAAAACTCAACAAGTAGTAACTGATGGCTTACACTGAAGATCAAGTGACAGCAAGATTCATCGATACTCCAGCAGTTTTCTTAGTATATGTTTTCAGAAAAGCAGTCTTTACTATTTTTCCAATGTTGTTGTTATTGGTGGTGGTGGTGGTGATAGTGGTGTTTTGCAACATTATCAGCAGAAACAATTCAAATGAGCTGAAGAATTAGGAATTAAGCGTTCCACCAAGAAGGTCTTATACCTGTTTCATCAACATACACACACACACACATCTACTTGAAAGGAAGTGAGGTAAAACATTTCTAAGATGTCTCTGGTTTTTTTCATCAATCAGAAAATTGTTTAATATTTTGGTTACAAATGAATTTCAAATCAAACCAGTAAATTCAAACAGTTTGTTCTTCAAACCATTTTCTTACAAGAGAAAGTATCACATTTATACAGACTAAAAATCCCCTTAATCAGCAAAACAGATAAAATCCCCTTAATCAGCAAAGCAGATAAAAATCACCTTAATCAGCAAAGCAGATTTAAAATCACCTTAATCAGCAAAGCAGATAAAAATCATCTTAATCAGCAAAGCAGATTTAAAATCACCTTAATTAACAAACAGATAAAAAATGAAGAAAAATGAAGGCGCCATTGATATTTTCTGGCCTAGCTTGATTAAAACGGTGACAATAAAATAAAAATATAAAGACTGCTAAAACTGATAAACCGCATTACACTTAGTCAAACTTTACATTTAGTCACACTTTACACATAAAAGTTAAACTTTATACTTCCTAACTTTCACTAAACTGTCCTTTTTATTATTTTAGGAAAACATGTCCATAAGATTTTAGTTATCTGAGAAAGAATCAACTGAAAGGCTTGTAAGCATAAATACAAAGGCCAATTGATAAGAACCGTCTCATTGTTTCTTTCATAATGCAAATAAAAACATGACTAAACATGTATTCAGTCATATGTAAAGTCCTGTACAGACAAGCTTAGTATCAGTTGTTTGTGGCACAGCATTAAGTAATCGCTAGTACACTAGATTAGTAGTATGTAGAAAGAATGAATTTCTGCCAGAGAGATTGACAATTAATTCAGTAAATTATTATAAAAGCTTTTGAGCATTCAGAATAAAACCTGAAAGAAGTTATTTTATTTGCTCACAATGGAAGGTTATATTGCAGTCAACAGTGTGTAGCCAGTGAAAAGCTGTTGTATACCTTCCCCATTACTGTTTCAATTTGGTATCATCAGACATCTTGCTGTTCCTGAAATTGAAAGAAGGGTTCAAAGGTCAGCATTTTTCATTAGATGCTGATATTGAAGTTACAGTACACAGCTGGATCCCCACCCCACCTCAAAAAATTAATAGAATCTTTGGAAAAATATTTAGCAATAAATGGTGACCATAATGAAAAATAAACTTGTATAAGGTTGGTGCAAAAATAATATCGTTTTCTGACGTATTTTTTAACGTCAAAAAACGATATTATTTTTGCACCAACCTAATAGTTATGAAGAGAAATAAATTTACTTTGTTTTCATGCTAATTTCATAATTATATTTTGTTTAAAACTTGTTTTATAGAATTCGAGACTTTACTTTCAAGCTAATCTCAAATATGTAAGCCACTCCAAAAACTTTCTGGCTAGCATGGAATTTCATTGGAAAATCTTCAATTAGGATGTCACATATGTAACAGGAAATCTAAAACAGAGCTTTCACTGGATTTGAACACTGATTGCTGGCTCCGTAGACAGACAGTCTTCTTTATTTAATAAAAGGAACACATTTTATTTCTGTGTCTGATTCATAAAATGCCATGGACAGCATGTAGTAGACTAGACTGCAAACAAAGCCTGTTTTGCACAAACCTGTTCATTATGAGTTTTTTTCCTTTTCATCTCCTATTATGGTCTTTTTCTTTCTGTTTTTTTTTCTTTTTCATTTTCTTTATCTTTCTTTTCAACTTTCCCTCCCTCTTTTTACCTCTCACCACCTTTTCTTTCTCATTTCTGGCCCATTTACCTCCTCTATTTTTGCTTATTTTCCTCTTTCTCATTTTACCTCTCCTCCCCCTCCCTCATTTTACCTCTTTTCCGCCCTCACTCAATTTACCTCTTTTCCCCCTCCATCATTTTATACCTTCTCCTCCAACCTCATTTTACCTCTCCTCCCCCTCCTCCCTCATTTTACCTCTTTTCCCCTCCTCCTTCATTTTACCTTGTTTCCCCCTCTCTCATTTTGCCTCCCCTCCCTCATTTTACCTCTTTTCCCTCTTCCTCATTTTACCTATTCTTCCTCATTGAGAAAACAAAGAAGGGCACAAAACGTAACATTTTATCATCACAATTTATTTTTTCCTGACTGTGATAATTCATTAAAATATTTTTTTCTTAGAATTAAATTTTGTTATGTACTTTAATTCTAGATAGAAGCAAAGTACCTTCATGAGAAAATGTGCAGACATGAAACTATCTGTTTTTTTATCCATAAGTATATATATATATATATATATATATATTGAAGAAAATATACGGAAAAAACAAACAAAAATCCTTATATGCAATTATGCTGTTTTAATGTTAATATGTCAATGTCGGACGTTATGTCCTGAAGATGGTTTATTAGACCGAAACGTCCGACGTTGACATATTAACATTAAAACAGCATAATTGCATATATATATATATTATAAATTAACTGATTGAAAATCTCAATAAGAACACCAGATTATATATCTTACTGTTCTTTCTTTTTATTTATATATATACACACACACACACACACACATGGAAGGGTGCTGAAAAGTCATTGACTGACATATTTCTGAAAATCGTTATTTTAATGAGCAAACTTCAGAATACTGATTTTGGGATCTTGGTTATGCTAATAACTTCAGTGTCTCATCATCTATATATATATATATATATATATATATATATATATATATATATATATATATAATATTATATGTGCAATTGTGAGAATGTTTCCATATGTACCTATGATTTTACATTTGTATTTTCATATATATGTACTTATATATATGTGTGTGTGTATGTGAAGAATAATTTTTCCTAATTTATAAAATTCCACGTTTTAATTTCTTCTCCAATTTTTTATTAATATTTTGTTATTTGTTTTTGTCACTTTACTTTAACGTTCCTTTTCATTTTTTAAAGATTTTTCCAAAACCATTTTTCCTTCTTGTATACAAGCAATTTTTATTTTAAACTCAGCAAGCAGATTTACACTTCCCCCTCCCATCACCACACAACACACATTACTACTGACATATTAATGTAGATAAGTTTTTCTGCAATACAACATCAATATGTGTCATGCATTCGTATATACAAAGAAAGTTTCATTTACATCAGTAATGTCTCACAATATTACTGAAAAATGAAACTATAGCAAAAGACTCCTTTTTTATCATCATTCAGGAATCTACAGATAAAAAGAAAGATGAATTCTTTTCTGGATTCTTAGGTTATTACAGAGTTAAATAACATGGAATAAAATTGATTTTTTAAAGATCCAGGCGACACTGCCCTTCAAGAAAATAATGAACAACACGCATCTCTTGTTCAAAAGTATGATATTCCTAAGACATCCTGACTGATGTAAGATGCCAATCAGAAATCAAAGTAGTTATAGTGGAAGTGGTAGTAGAAACAAAATGGCTGCTGTAATAAGAAAATGTCACAACAGTTCAGGTAAAGAGTTTCACATTGGAAAATGAAGTCATTTTGATTCTTTTCATAAAATTTCACTTGATTTCAAAGTCAGACTTACAAAGGAAGAATTCTGGATTAAACATCTGCAACAATTTGAAAAGAGCCACTGAACCAATCAAGAGTATTGAATGTGATTATATATATATATATATATATATATATATATATATATATATATATAAATATATATTATGTGCATGTATGTGTGTTTGTGTATATGTGTGATGTGCATGTGTGTATGCTTTCTTTCCTTTCTAAGAACCTCCAGAAATAAAGTTTGCAAAATTTTATGTTTAAAAATGTTTATGAAAAAAGATGATAAAGAAATGATTTTTTTTCAAAAGCAAATGAACAATGAAGGAAAAACTCAAAAATTAAAAAAAAAGTTGTGATTTTCAATTTGGAAAAAAAGCAAAAAGAAAAAAATCACACAGTTTAAGAAACTCTTGGCAGCCATTTTTTATTGGTTGTTGGCAGACATTTTAGATAATTTGGATTTGGTGTGCAAAGTTTGCAAGGGAAAAATACATTTCAATTCATCAAAATGGTATTTTTTCTGTCAAAACAAAACAAAAAACTATTTCATAATTTTAAAATTTGGATGAATTGAATCATTTTTCAAATACTAAGTTTGTTGGATTATAAAAAGAAAGAGGTTGCTTTTTTGTTTGTTTTTTTAAAACAAAGAAGACAACATGATAAAACTACAAAAACTATTATTCCCAACTTCCAAATATGGAGACTGTTCAAATAGTATCGTATTGAAAAGTGGTATTTGTTTTTATAACGAAGAAAAAAATTTGAAACTCTTTAATATTATAAAGATAAATATTAACTGACATCAAAAAATATAATTCAAGTTAACGAGAATAATTATATTAAAACATTTTACTAAGACATTTGGTAGATTATAGGAATTGTTCTAGCCTCTTTAAATTCTAGTCTTGTATAGAATATTTCTATATGTCATTTTACAACTAGACAATTTTTTCTTTGGATATTTGAGCTAATTTCCCATGTTATCCTTAAATATTGTTTCTATACCAAATCATTTTATGATAACAATAACAAAAGCTGTATGACAGTTATAAAAATTATAAAAAAAAGGCCTTTTCACAATATGAGAGCATTTGAACATTGTTCCACGAAATTACTTTTATCAGAAAAACATTTTAAAAAAGACACTTATATATATTACCCCAATAAAAATAGAGACAGTGTGGACTGAATGTACATATGTGCTTGTGTACATTTGCATGTCAGGTGTATGAATGTCAGTACATGAATTAATACATTTTCATGAATATGTATTTACATGTAGTGGGTGTCTCAGATGTCTTTGGCCAATAAGTTATTTTGATTAATTTTCCTCTTATTTAAGATATAAACTATCAGAAGTGACATTTTTTTTCTCTAAAGTACTGTGAAATTATTAATGAAATATTTAATTAAATTGTTATTGATTTAATTCTAATTTGGAAGTGTTTGGCAACAAGGGAGATAACTTTGTTCAACTGCAAGACGAGGCAGTATCTCTTTGCTAAGTTAACAACATACAAATAAAAAAAATTACTGCAAATTACATGAATACAAAGAATTCAGGGCCACCCTCTATATAAACATACATACAATAAAGTGAAATTTTGAATAAATATGTGTATATCTGTCAGTCTGTGTATATATACCAATATGTGTGTATATATGTCAGTCTGTGTATATATGCCAATATGTGTGTATATATGAACATATTTGTATATATGAACATATGGATGTTCACATTTATACATACATATGTATATACATATGTATATACATATGTATGCATATAGATAAATATATTCTTTACATATTATGATCGTTATGAATGATATATATATATATCTTCCCTTACCTATATTCTTTTTATTTCAACATACATGTGTCTATTCCAATAAACATTAAAAATGTATGCATAGACATACACACACACACACACACACACACACATATATATATATATATATATATATATATATATATATATATATATATATATATATATATATAAATGTGAGGCAACAAATACATACATACATGCACACATAAATATATTTACATATACACAGATGTACACAGAGAGGTTTTTATGCATCCCACAAGGATCTATTGCAACCAGCAACATCACACATTGTATATGATTACCAGAAAGTTTCACCATATTGTCCACTTGATAAACCTTATGCACTAAGATATTTAGTCATTTCTAATTCCAAATTATCAAAAATTAATAAGAGTTATGGAAAAAATTTGATAAAAGGAACTCTATTCTAAACAAGGTCATTAATTTATTTTTAAAAATTTAACAAAATTATAACAAATGTCAAATTCTTAGCCACAAATGTAATTAGCTTACAAGCTTCTTCTTCTTTCAACAAGAAATGTAAATATATATTGTGATGTTAGCCATAACTGCTTTTCAGATTTTTACGTAAATAAGAGAGTAAAAAAATAATTTCAAGAAGTTATCAGTTTAAGTTAATATATGTCAAATAATGTATATATATACAACCATTTATATATAAATATATATATATATATATATATATATATATATATATATATATTTTAAAACATTTTTATGTTTATACATTCTTTTTATCGATACAAATAATTAAGTAAATGCTCTGTTTATAATAACAGTATTAAACAACATTTACCGGCCTGAATGTCCAAGAAATTTTCATAGAAAATATTCGTCCTTCGGCAGGAATCGAACCTGTAGTCTATACGGAACCATCATTCAATTCCTGTCGGAGGACAAATATTTTCTATGAAAATTTCTCGGACATTCAGGCCAGTAAATGTTGTTTTTATACTGTTTATTATAAACAGAACATTTACTTAAATATTTGTATCTATAAAAAGAATGTATAGACATAAAAATGTCTTAAATAATTGTTGGACTTTGTGCATATATATATATATATATATATATATATATATATATATACGAAGAGGAAAAGAGAGGGGGAGAGACAGAGAAAACAATAGAAACAAGGACAGAGAGAGATAGAAAAAGACAGATGGAAATAAAAAGACAGAAACAGAGATGTACAGAGAGACAGAGAAACAGAGAGACAGACAGAAACTAATAAAGAGTCACAGACAGACAGTGACACACAGTTCTGGATGTGTGTGTGTGTGTGTGTAAGAATTTATAAATATGCTCTAGGCACCTACTTAAATGTGATAGTTAACAAACTCATCTTGAGTTAGATCATTATGCATGTCCTAGATCTATGGCCTTGCGTCAAACTAAGCTAAATTTAAATTACTTAATATATATGTGTGTGTGTGCGTGTGTGTGTTTGTGTGTGCTTCCTATTAATCAGTTTTGTATATTTTGTATATTTTGTGTAAAGGCACACACTAAAATCTTTGCTAATATTACTGCATATTTGTGTAAAATATTTACATACTCAGTATTTTTATCTGCATTACTTACTGAATATCAAATACTGAGTATTTGTGTAATATTAGTGAGTATTCGTGTAAAGACATACACTAAAATCCTTGCTAATATTACTGAGTATTTTAGCAGGTAAATGAAAAATAGATGACATCAGTTCTGTCTAAAAGCATCGAGCTCTACTTGTACAACATGAGATTGACAACAGAAAGAGCATGAAAAGCATTATGCACTTTACGTTTGATTGGATACACAGATCGACTAAAATAAAGATAAGTATATAACTAAGGATAGCAAGAGGTAAATGCAAGTTGGTAGGTAATCAGTTTTATAAAAAAGAAACTTCTATGGCCTGTCTTGGGATTGAAATGGTTTCAGATTTCCCCGCAGTGTTGGGAGTTAGTGTTTGAGACTGGATTTAAAAAAAATTGAAAAAAAAGTTTCAAACACTGATTTTCAAGGCAAGCAGGTAGGCTTTCCTCACTTGGGAAATTTTGTCGCAACACAATCTTTGATCCTCCTCCTCCTCCTTCTCCTCCCCCCGATTTGGCCTTGTGCCATACAAAGCTGAGTTTAGTCAATATCAAGAAATGGAAATGCTATAAGTGTGTGTATGTTGATTTTCTCTCGCACAAATCAATGAAGCCTCAATAAAGACTCTTGCTCATCTTTGTGGATGGGTCAAGGGATGGGTCCCTCCGTTAAATGCTAGCAGGTCTGGTCAAGACTGTGACCAGGCTGACAACTGTCCTTCATGAAATCTGGTCATTGATAAAGAATACACACACACACACACATACACATACACACACTATCATCAAAACAATACATTTAAGATATTTCAAAATAGTAATACAACAACAGCAAAAAAAAACAGAAAGAAAATCACTTTTGGTCTAAATACGAAATTTCTTTAAAAATGTCAGCTGGAGATATGTTAGGCACATGTTCACAGATACATATAAATATGGAAACTGTTCACATATACGTACATTTGCACATCTGTTTACATATGCAAAGAAAACATACATGTGTTAATGTATGCAAGTGTGAATATATATTGTTATATGTATATATTTATATGTACAAATGGGTGCAATATTGTATATGGGTATAAATATGTCCGTATTACTTGACATGTTTGTGTAAATGTTAGAATCCATTAATGTCAATGGATTCAATCCCGTTGCTATGCTTGTGTGTTTGAATAATGGCAAGCATTTAGTTTATGGATTAGTTTTAGTAACATCCATATTTCCACATTTAAATTCAATTTTTGATTAAAATTTCCTTTTCTGTTCTTTTTATTTATTTTTTTTATTTGGAAAAACAAATAAGGTTGGAAAGATTAACAATGAGGAAGTGTGTGTGTGTGTGTGTGTGTGTGTGTGTGTGTGTGTGTGTGTGTGTGTGTGTGTGTGTGTGTGCATATAGAAATGTAAAAGATTAAAGACACATTTTTTTTTACTTTTGTGTAGAGAAAATTTAGATTAGGTGAATAAAATTGCTAAATTAACGACCCATTGCATAAAAGCTGAGTCACAACTTCAAAATTTGATTATGATTAATTAATCATTTTGTGTTGTTAGTGTAATTAAGAGAAGAATCTACCATTGCAATGGGGCAAATGGTAAGATTGCCATTCATTACTATTAACTTCAAAAGAAACTGAAACACCCACACACACACACACACATACATGCATGCACACACCTGGCTACGTAAATAGACAAATATTTTCTTATGCAATGAAAGATGAAAGTTATATCTCCCTAAATTCTTGGAACCCATTCTAACATGCTGTAAAACAAAGAAAACAAATACAAATTTTGGCTTTTGTGCACATGTGTGATGCGTTATGTGTGAGTGTGTATGTTTGCATGTGTATGTGTGCATATACAACCTACCCATTTCAATAAGAAATATAGACTAAGTTTGAATCACATAAAATGTATTTGCATACCAATTGTTCACAAGAAAACAACCAAGAAATAATTCTGAAGTACACCATACGAGTGTTTTCATTAAAAATATTTTTCCTCTTCTTGTTGGTTGTTATAATTAGGCAAAGATCTTTTTCAAAATTTGTAGTTTTGATTTTAAAATTTGTATGTAAGTTAAAGTGCATCTAAACAAAATGTGGTTCCAATATGAATGTGTGATTGTTTTTATTTTCTTGTCTACAAAGAAAATATCAAAATTTCTTTTGGCTATGAACAAATTAGTTAACCTGTTTTGCCTTTTCCTTGCATTCATTTTGCTAATATAAAAAGCGATAGAAAGACCAACAAAAATATTTTAAAGTAAAAATTATTGCATTTAAACTGGTTTAAAACAATAAAGATCACTTTAAAAGAGCTAAAAACAATTATTAGGAAGTGAAGTCTGCTTACAGGTGCATTATAGTCATTTGCATCACTTTTGCATAGCATTTAAAATTGTTTTGTTGAGGCAAAATTAGAATCACAAAAATACTTGAAATTTTTCAGTCATTTTAAATAAGTGAACTTGAATATTTTAAAATAAACGTCTAGGTTTCATTTTAACGTTTCATTTGAAAATTAAAATGAACTTTCAAAAACTTGTTTGCTAATTTATGCCTTTCTTTTCTGCGATTGTGTTGGAGTCATCCAAATTTTTATTTTAGAATTATCTCCCTTAGCTGTAAAATTACCTCCCCTGTTACATAAATATAAAATAAAATAAATCGAAATTTCAATAAAAGTAATCGAAATTTCTTTTTGCAAACACTAATTCTTGCAATAATAAGATGTCGATATTCCCTAAAAAAAATTCCCTAGATATTTTTTTAATTCTAAAAAGTCTCTTCTCTTAAAAAAAACAAAGAAAAAAAACTGAAACAAAAAAACAAACAACTCTACTTTGGTATACTTCACATTAAGTTTTGTCAACTTTTATTTGTGAGTATGTAAGGCTGCAGGAATTACAATAGACAGAAAATACTACTTAGATTTGCAGCAAAATTTGGAATAATAATAAAATATAAAAAATTGCAGTTGTATTCAGAGTTTAATGCAAAAATGTTTGGAGTCTATTAGATCAAAACAGTTTCTCTCCAGTTAAAATTTTTCATTCTGAATTTAAAGCCTAGTATTAGCAATATTCTTAATAAATGCAATTATGCATTTTCATATGTATTCTAGTGATTCTAAAATCTGAGCAAGAATAGAAATACTGACTTTTGTCAGGTAGTCTAAAAGTTGCATGGATTCTCCAGTTACGCAGTATGCATCAATCTCCAAAAGCAGTTGACAACATAAATCCAGTCTCAAAAACATACTGATTTTTACACAGATTACAGAAAGTTACCCATTCAGTATTGTATGGGCATAAGGTTGCTTAACTTTTGTCAATCTTGAAACAATCATATTGAATGAGTGTATCTGAATTTGAATGAAGAAAAAATAGTTATTTTCCAAATTGTCTTTTTTTGTTGGTGTTTTTTTTTTAAATATTTCGAGCATATATTTTTATTAATTAGTTTTTTTTATTTATTTACTTAACAACTTATACAAGAAAAACAAGAAACTAACAAAAAAAAACATTACACATATTCAAAAAGAAATGATGTCAAATGTTAGTCAAATCGATGTGGGCTCATGGGAGAGTTGCCTGTATGTTGCAGTTGGACAAAATTTACTGTTTTTCTTTTTGTTGTTGTTGTTGTTGTTAATATGTTAATGACAAATGAAAAAATATATAAAAAAAAAATATAAAAAAACATTCTTATAAAATCTCCAGCAAAGACAATGATTATAAAAATATTTACTTTATCATCTTTATTAATTAAAGATCAGAAGATTTAAATGTTTTGGGGGAGGAGAAAACTATATAAATATAAGAAAAGGAATATATATATATATATATATATATATATATATATATATATATATATATATATATATATATATACAGGTGGTAAAAATGAGAGGTAAAAATCAGATTTTAAACTGTAAAAAAATTTACAATTTTTTTAAAATGTAAAAAGATATGGAAGCAACATATTGAAAGAAAAAATATTCATATATATATATATATATATATATATATATATATATATATATATATATTCATATATATATATTATATATATGAGTTAAATTGAATAAATGAACACAGAAATATGAACAGACATTTAAAAAAATTAAATGAATATATATATATATATATATATATATATATATATATATATATATATATATATATATGTATATATATATACATATATATGTATATATATATATATAATTAAAAAAAAAAGTTTTGAAAATGATAAAAATGTAAAGCAGAAATTTATCAACCAATGTCTATATTCCTGTAATGCGCTGTATTATATTAATAATGATGAATAATGACAAGTATTTTTTATTTTGGTGGAAAAAAAGGAGTGCATGCAAAAAAATATATATATATATATATAATGATGATGATGATGATAAAATAAATCAAATTCTTTATTATCTTCCTCCCCTCTCACCTCCCCATGATACTTTTTCTTGTTGATCTCTGAACTCCAAGCTCTTTCATCCTCCCACTTTTTTTAAAGCAAACCTCCTCCTACTCTTTACTTGTTGTCTTTGAAGTCTACTTCCACTAATACTCCTGTGATCTTTAGCTTCCTCCTCCTCCTCCTCTCTTTCTGATCCCTTGCCTCCCTCTCATTTGCTGCTGCTGCTGCCATTAGTAGTTACCATGACAATAAATTCCCTCCCTTGTCACTCATCAGTGAGAATCCAGAATGGCTGCCATATTTGTTTCGTTTTTTTATTTTTTTGATGGGTTAGGAGAGACACAACAAGATGATAGTCGATATTTATAAATTGATCGATTGATTGAATCAATAAATAAATAAAAATGCACAAAAAGAAAACGTCAATGACATATGAAGAAAGGAAAAGAGGAGAGAGAACAAAACCAAAAGAAAGAAAAAAAAGGAAAGGCTACATTTCCCAACCAGCATACACACATTTTGCATACACACATTTTACATTCAATAATATTATTTTACAAGGTCGTCAATTTCTGCTTTAATTTTAATAAAATTGTTCTGGTTTATCTGGTAACCAACACCTAAACTAGTCATAGTTATATTAATTATGCAAATAATAATAGTAATACTAGTAAATTGTAATTATATTGCTTCTCTGTTGCAACTAGAAAATGTACTAATAATATTATTCTTTTACTATTTATACACTTATTTTGCATTGGATATTTCATTAATGCAGTAATATTTGTAGGTTTTCTCATTTAACTTAATTAGTATTAATAATGGAATTCTTAAAAATTGATTATTACTTTTTGCCATGACTGATTAGAAACTAGTTTGACCAGTAAAAAAGATCATTGCAGTTATAATAACATTCAGATTTCACTGATTATGCTCTTGAATAACAGCAGCATTAACAGTAAATTGAATTGTAATAGTAGTTTTACTCATTGAATTATTACAACTAACAGTGTGAAGATATTACAACTACTATTTTGTAATATTATGAGATCTACAGATATTCTATTTATGTCTTGCTAAACCTATCACTAGTAATATTGTTACTATGTTAATATGCAAAAATTAATGACAATCTATTTTTCTGAATTGCTGAAAAATGAGATTACCATGGGATAATCCCATTAGAAGTTAAAAGTTCTTTGTGAAAATTAGTTAAAATTCTTTCTAGGCAATTCTTTTTTAAAAAATAAAGAGATATTTAAGTTAATCATAATATTTAATTTAGGTTCTTGTATAGTAAAGTTAAAAGGACAGGCACAGAAAATGAATAATGATATCAGACACTGAGACAGATTTCTCACACCAAGACAGTATTTCTCTCCATTTTTGTTTTTTGTTTTATTTTTCTAATATTCCCCCCCCTACAACATAAACATCATAAATCATAAAACACACACAGAAAAACAAAAGGAAGGGAAATTAATTTTTAAATTAAAAATTTACAGATCTCATTCATTTTTATGAGAAAGAAGTAAATAAAAACGACATAATGTAAAAATATTTTTCCAGTCACTGTTAAGATCATTTAATTATTCCATGATTAGAAGAGAAAGAATCTAATGAAAATCTGGAATCAGTTTTGTTTTTTAATTTTGGTTATCTCCCTTGATTTTCAGAATTTGATCTTTTTAAACTTAAAGTCCATCAAAAAAGAAAATTATTTACTACACTTGAGGAAGAACAACATGTAACATTTCTTATAAGTAGGCATTTTTTAACAATGCATTCCAAAAAAAATGTTTCATTTTTATCATAAATCTTTTTTCATGTTTCACTTGTGAAGACATTTATTTTTTATTTACATCAAACTTATTTTGGATCTTCAATTTATTGTTTCATTTACAACACCAATATTTTTTGTAATTGTTTCAAGATCAAAAGAAAACAAATATAAAAAACACACATAGTTTCACTAACGTAAGTAGAAAATTATTTTTAAAATAAACCAAACAAGCCCATTTTCTCTATTCCCCAACCCTGCCAATTATACAACTTGCAAGCAGATAATTGTGTAAGGGAGTTTCGTCTTTTCCTTTCTCAACCGAGAGAGATGAAGTTTTAATCTAATGCTAGAGAATTGTAAACTTCATTTAGTGGTTTTTTTCTTTGTCTCTGTGTTTTTTTTTAATTTCTGTTTCTTGGGCTTGAAAAAGAAAATGTTTTTGAAAAAATTTGAAATCCTTATAATTTTATGAAGCAAAAAAACATAATATATTTCATTATTTTCCCCAATGAAAATAAAAATAAAACAAAATTGTAAAATATAACATTATAAATTTTTAATAAATTCTAATTTCTGTTTTTGGAGAATAAAAAAAAAGAAGAAATTTATTGAATGCCACAAAAGTAGGCAATGAAAACAAGTCTTTACATTTGAAAAATTCTTTGACAAGCAAAATGGCTATTATAAATGCTATTCACAAGAAAAGTCTGAAAAATTATAGAAGTCATTTCATTTCTTTCTTTAGCCAAAAGGTAACACTGCTTCCTTTTGCCCTCTTAATATGCCATCAGTCTATTTAAGGACCACTGTGTGATGCATACCAGTGGAGGGTTCCTACTTACTAGAAAAAAATTTTCTTATATAACAAACAATACAGACTGAACATGAAACACAAGAAAATATGTTGATACATTAAACAGACATTGTTAATGTTAATATATATATATATATATATATATATATATTTTAAGACATTTTTATGTTTATGCATTCTTTTTATAGATACAAATATTTAAGTAAATGCTCTGTTTATAATAAACAGTATTAAACAACATTTACCGGCCTGAATGTCCAAGAAATTTTCATAGAAAATATTCGTCCTCCGATAGGATTCGAACCTGTATCCTATACGGAACCATCATATAGTCTGAAGTGCCTTAACCGATTGAGCCACAGAGTATCGTTCGATTAGCAAGGTCAATTTTACTGCTTTTAAACTTCAATCTTCCATGAATCTCTCATGTACATTCACACATTATGAAATGGACAAAGTCAATCGGTTCAGGCGCGTCAGGCTATATGACGTTCCGTATAGGATACAGGTATGATTCCTGTCGGAGGACGAATATTTTCTATGAAAATTTCTCGGACATTCAGGCCGCTATAAACAGAGCATTTACTTAAATATTTGAATAAAAAGAATGTATGAACATAAAAATGTATTAAAATAATTGTCAGACTTTGTCTATTTCATATAAATATATATATATATATATATATATATATAGTTGTGCGTGTGTGTATGTGTGTGTGTGTAATTATTACTCACAGCAGGGGGCATTGATATCTTTTGGGGACTGTAATGGTATATTGTACAGGGTCACAAATTTGGAAGGGCAATAAAGTAAAATATAAGTGCTACAAATCTAGTCAGAGAAAAAAATGACTCAACTTGCTGTTTCCAAAAAAGAAAAAAAAATAGTTTGGCCCCGTTATATATATATATATATATATATATATATATATATATATATATATATATATTGGTGATTAAACTTTCAGACATTTTGTAATACAAGTAAAAAGCTAAATTTTGTTTTGATTTATGGCTTGAAAACTTATGGACTCTTATTAGTCCAGGTTGTTTCTGTTCATTGCCAGCCATATTACTTCCCCTTTTATCCCAAAGAAAAATTCTCTTTTTATCTCAAAAACTTTAAAAAATAATTAAGAAAAATGCAAAAAAAAATGCAGTAATGGCACCAGCAAAAACACGTCCGTCCGTGATTCGCTGTTTGGTGACACCATGACCCTTAGTTCACCAATGGTTCCCTTGTTAGTGCCAGCCATTCTTCTAGCCAGCCGCAACAACATAAAAACACCCCTACACCCAAATTATGATTAACAAAATCCTTCATCTGGGTCATTTTCCAATAAGTAGCCACTGGGGATTCTTCTGCACAAAAATCACTCAGTGGCAAACCATAAAGATGTATCATTGTGCATGAAAAGGTTGCAGTTACAAATCACCAATAATGTTTTATCTTTGTGACTTGTAAACAGCACAGGCTTTTTTAGCAAATGTACTCTTGCTGATTTTAAAATGAAAAAGAAGAATAACAAGAGAAAAAATTCAACTTTACAAAGACACAATAGAATTCTTAAGAAACAAAATCTGTATCTTAAAGGTTTATAATTTATAATAAATCTTTTGTTAGTAAAACAATAATTCAGATTTAATTTCTGTTATTCCCTCCCATCCTACACATGCCTATTTTTTAACTTCTTTGAATCTCTAGAATGTTCCATTTTGAAATAATAATTCCAAGTACATTTTATTATGATAAATGTTTTTTTCTTGATTTTTGTTATGATAAATACAGAGTAGTGAAGACACTAATGGACATTTGAAATAATGAATTAAGATGATGACCAAGACATCAAGTTCTTTTCCAATTAGATTTCTTATACCATATATCAATTGTCCACTTGTATGATAATTTATTTTAACAGAGTTGAAAAGAATGAATCAAAATGTAACATTTCAAACCAGATTTTGTTTACTTTAAATCAACAAATTTTAGGGAAGAACGAATACTATCAAATAAAGATTATTTAGTTTTGAAAGAATTTATTGAAATAAGTAAAATAAGTGCATTTTTATAGAAAGATAATAAACAAGATTCAAATAAATTTCATTATTATTGACACTTCAATGAAAATATTAAAACATTATCATATGAAATGTTTTGCTTTTCTATTGGAAATTAATATTACAATCTTATATATATATATATATATATATATATATATATATATATATATATATATATTACTTTGAATATAAAAATAAATTTGACACTTTTTTGATTATAAATAAAATTATAAGAAATGCATTACAATATCCCACCACCATACATACACGGAAATCTCCAAAACTTCTTTCGAATCTCAAGAATTGGGAAGGCAAGAGGCTGTAGGAGCTGATACTTTTCACATTTGATAAGCATTATGGTACGCTGATGATGTGGAAACATAGAAACATATATATATATATATATATATATATATATATATATAAAAAACAAAAAAATCTTTAATTCATTGTCACTCAAGCAGGCTGTGTCCTTTTCTCGTTTTCTTTCTTTCCTTCTTGGCTACCCTCTTTTCTTTAACTAAAAGCCTTCCTCTTCTAAACCTTTGGGTTTTCCTACACCCCCCCACTTCCCATATCTTCCTACTTCCCTTCAAACCACCACAACTATCCTCTTCTGCCTCCTCCTCCTCCTTGTGTTGCATCCAGTTTTCTTTTGTGAACTTACTTTTTCTCTATTCCTTTACTTCTTCTTCTTCTTCTTCTCAACAACCTCCTTACCACTTTCTTATCTCAACTCTGGATATCTTTAATGTTGGTGAACAATTTTATTATTATGTAATAATCCCCTTCTAGACCACCATGACTTTCACCACCACTACTACTATGACCACCACACTCTTATCTTCTCCTCCTCCTCCTCCTGCCCCCCCCCATCCCAATCTGGAAAATGTAAAACAATATCATAGCCTCATTTTAATACACTGTGTCCCTTTTTTGGAATAATTGTGTCCTGCTTCCAAATAGACGCACTGATTTCTAAATAAAAATTCACTAATTCTTTCCAACAAAAAAAAAAAATGACTTTCTTGTTTATTTGTTTAAAATGTCTATTTTCTAGGATTCTTACTTTTCAGCCTATTCTTCTCATTTTTGCTAGTGGGTATCAGAAATTTTACAAATCTACAAATGCAGTAAACGGATGCTAATATTAGATTGGTGCAAAAATAATGACATAATAATGTCGTTTTTGACATTAAAAATACGTCAAAAAACGACATTATTACGTCATTATTTTTGCACCAACCTAATAACTTGTGATCTACTTAAAACGCAAAGATCATTGACTTCTCTTAGTCACAAATCCATAAAAGTTACTCCATTTTTTTGGGAGCTGAAAATTTTGCCACAAACTCTAAATTGTTTTCATTTCTCAAAATATTGAATGATTTTTTTTCTTTTAATCTCATCGTTGTTATTGGTTTTATCACACAATATTTGTCTATTCATTCTCTTTTTATATTGGGTGAACTTTAGTCTTCTTCAAAGTGTGCTGGAGATCTGTTTTGTTGAAGTACCAACAAATATCCAAATAAAGACTAAGGCCACATTAAAAAAAAAAAAAAAATAATCAATACAGCGTGAATTGGAACTGAAACTTGACTTAACTCAGGTTGACTGGTAAAACTAAGTTTCATCACCTCAAATGGATAAACATATTTTGACATTTGCAACAAAAATCAAGTGCTCTTTTATTGATACACTGACTACAACGAAACTGCTCAAAGTTGTAGAGAGAAACTTCACCTTAACATTGGCCACTTCCCCTTATAGCTTTAGCTAATGTTTTGAGTCAAACTTATTTGAAAAGGGCTCTTTTTGAAGGGTTCCAAGATAAAGGAGATTGAATAAAAATAGCCTGGGCATACCTGTAAACAAGAGAATTAAACTTGCAATATATATCAAGCTGGAATCTCCCTAAACATTTCTTTTATTACAATCTTCAATAAAAACAAGATGCGTAGTAACTAGGCAACAACTGCAAGACACTTGTTGTATTACAGTTGGGGAAATCTTCTGAGTTGCTAAAGCAAATGAGTACTCCTGATATTTTAGAAAAGGAACAACTATGGACTTCCTACTTGGAAATATCAGATGTGTGTTTAGTTGCAACTCTGCCATTTGAGAAATACAAAAGCTACTGACCTCAAAGAACAAAAATTGACTAACATTTCAGACAACCTGCTAACCCATCACACTCAAATTACGATGCCGTTCCTCTGAAATAGGTAGAGAAATTGAAACAAATAAAAGAACTGTTTAGCGAAAGTAGAAAGAAAAAGATACAGAATCTAGAATGAGAGTGAATGGAAAATAATTCTATCTCAATTTGGTCTCCACCTGAATTTCTGGGATGCAGAGTTTTAATTATTTACACTTTTTATATTTGAACTATTGTCCTCATCTTTGTTGTTATCTCATTTTAGCGATTGTGCCCTCTGACCTTCAGCAGAGTGTATATCAATCTGGGTAACTCTTTATATATTTAATTTACAGAGATAAACTGTCCTTGTTCCACTGCTCATATCTAGGGATATCATCTAATTCTTATTTTTAGTACTGCTCTGTTATTGCTCACCTGAGTCCAAGTACACACTGTTCAGCCCAGGGATTGAACTCACAATTAATGTTGCAAAATTGATGAACCAACGCTCTAATCCACTACGCTATTGTCCTGTAGGAAAATTCTCTGTCATGAACTTGGAGCCTTAAACCTAACCTGTCTGCTGATTAGTGTTGCTGCTATTCCTGCTGAAGACTTGCTATCATTTGTCTTACTTTCTTTAGTAGTGACTCCCATATTGTATTTATTTCTATGCTAGGCCTACTAAGGAGATCCTCAAGGACTAGCATATGCACTAATTCTTTCAGATGTTTAACTCTCTAGTGTTCTTCCTCATCCAATATTTTCAATTCCTTCCACAGGAGCTGATGACTATCCCTTTCCCTCCATACATAATCAGCCAGGCCCATTGACTCACCCCTCACTATGGCTTTACCATGTTCTGCCAGACTTACTTTAAGGGGGCAGTTTCTTTCACCTTTATATTCTTTGTCAGAACTGCAAAGAATTGAGTACACATAATTCTTGATCTGTATGTGACTTCATTTGCTCTAGAAAAAGTGTTATTCTGCCCTGAACAATAGTATGTTCGAATTTCATAGTTGTGTTGTCATATCCTGCTATGACAACAGGAAACAACTTTGAGTGAAATTAACAGTAAGGATACTGCAAATGAGAGGCCTTGAAAAAGAATGCAGTGGGAAGGGAAGTAATATTAATAATGCAGTGTGCTTAAGGTTAATAACCAAAATCAATTTTAATAAGGATTTTAATAAATAAAGGAGCAGGAGTTTCTTTAACATATTGTTTCCCCAAGCATCATTTCCCTTGTTGTCCCAACACTATATCTTAATTAATTTTGGTACAAACGACTTTAACATAGTTTATTATATGAGGAAAGGATATCATAGCTAGTAATTATTATCCATGACCCACCAGTACCAGACTCCATTTTACCACCCAGAGCCCCACATGAATGCTTGATACAGCTCTGTGCATGTAAAACTAAAAAGCAAACTCATCCACAACCCCCCCGCAAAAAAAAAACAGTAGAAATTCTAAAAGAAAAACAAATGGAAAAAAAAAAGATGTGGTTCTGGTATAATATCATTTGATAAGCATTCAACCATTAGCATCCCACTCCCAATAATCCTCATAAAAAAGAAATTGGAAAAACAACACATCAGTGGGTCATGTGGGCATGGCAGACATACCACCATGAGAGGTGGGGACAATAAGCACAAATGTGCCAGGCCTCAAAAACCAAGTGGTCTCAAGAAAAATATCTCAGAGATAAGTAATGAAGACTCCAAATGATAGAGAACTATTTATTGAAAATAACAGCTTGATTCCAGCTGTCACACGTGACATGATCAATAAGTCTTTTGACTCAACAAGGTAAATAGGCAACAGTGCTGTGCTGTTGCACATAGATAGATAGATAGATGCATCATTATTATTGGAATAATTTCAATTTGAATTATGTTCCATTAAATATTTAAAATATGTATAGATATCTGACTAGAACTTTAATTTTATGAAATGGTCCCATTTTGAGTTTTTGCTTTTGCATCAGACAATTCTCTCATTCATCAGTTGCAAGAAACTAATGGAAATGCCTGACCTTCTGACACAACAATTTACAACTGTATCCGCTAGTCCAAGGCTAGGCAACATTTGATGTTTGATGCCAAAAGAAAGGCAGACCTTAAAAAGTTTTCAGAATCATGTTTTTAGAATGACATGTATAAATATGTCACAAAAAATACAAATAAAGACCTTAATAGAAAATGATATTTAACATATCACAACCCTACCAGACAGATACGCTTACAGGCAATCTTGTAATACACGCTAAATCAAGTTTGTTTGTCCCAACATCTCCTTTTTCGACAAGGGGGCCCTCAAAAAAATCTGATTGCCAGACCTTGGAAATTCTCTCCTCTCTTGCATTTGAGTCAATAATTTCTGTAATGATTTCATAAAGAAATTTTTTCTGCATTATGCTTACACTTTTATACTCTTAAGTTTATATAATTAAAGACATTAAGTAGTGACCAGAAGTTATAAGAGCGTGGCCTAGTGACAATTAGGAAATTAAAGAGGAGTTAACTCCGACATAACTCTTAAGCTTATATAATTGAGTTGTGACCAGAAGTTATCTTTCAATTTCAATTGGTTTGGTATGTTAAGTAATGAACTTCAGTGAGATAATATATTACACCAAATTATAAGAAATAGGCTTTCGCTAGATTAAAAAAATATTGAATGATTTTTACAACAATGTCACATGTATAAACGCAATAGATAATATATAAATGTGTGAACAGTGGCGGCAAGAGGTGGGAGACAGCTGGCACAAATGATACCTTTTGGGGTTTTAGGGGGAAGGGCTTCTTTACAAAAAGTAGAGAGCAAAATTACGAATCAGTATTTTATTGAAAAAATACTAAGACTAAAACCAGTACCAAAACAGCTTAAAAGTGCATTTTTCGAACTTTCATTCAAAAAAAAATTCACAATGAGTTCCTCAAATATCTGTCTACATTTCTAAGATGAGGTATTATGTACAGTATTTACATTATTCGGACTATTGTCCTCATCTTTGTTGCCATATTTATTACAATGTTTCAGCCATTGTACATTCAAGCCTTCTTCAGGTGGTTGGAATGTCAAACTGAACCCTTTATTTCGTTCACTGGGGTAGACTGTTCTAGTTCCACATGCTATGTTTAATGTCAGATATCAGTTATCTCAGAAATATAGACAGATACTGAAGAAGGCCGGAGCATACAATGGCAGAAACATTGTAATAAATATGGCGACAAAGATGAGGACAATAGTCCGAATAATGTAAATAGTGTACATAATACCTCATCTCAGAAATATAGACAGATACTGAAGGCCGGAGTGTACAATGGCCAAAACGCTGTAATAAATATGGTAACAAAGATGAGGACAATAGTCCGAATAATGTAAATAGGGAGTTCCTCAAAGTCTAATTCTCACACTCAATAACAAGAGCTGCCAATTAAAACACATTCTTTAAAAAGACTTGTAAGACACACCCAGCATCTTTTTTTCTTTAAAACTGGGGGTGGTGATCTCAAAATAATCTGAGTGCTGGGCCTTGGAAATTCTCTCCCTGGCAGTGCATGCCAGAATGTATTTTTTGTAGTGCAAAATCTAAATACAAACCTCATCTAAAATCACAAATGGTTATAGCAAAATGAAGTGCATGTGAAAATATTTTGATGTTAGTACTCTGAAAATGAAGATCAGATATCAAGCATTTAAAGAAAACTTTTTTTTATTTATTTAGTTCACCCAATACAAGGCCCAAGAGCCACACAAGGTAGAGGGTTAATGAGTAAGATCTTTGTAAGGGGAAAGGAGGTAAAAGTACATATCATGAGGATATGTATGATAAATATTGGTTGACCATTAGCTTGAAGAGGTTAAGATTGTAGTGATCAAGGAAGCACCCTCTCAGGAGTCTGTTTCACAAAGAAACAGTTCTGGGGAAGAAACTGAGTGGAACTTACTCTTTACCAAAGGAACACAAAGAGAATGGGGATGATTTGATGCCATGATTATGACACGTTAGTGGTGGTGGTGGTGGTGGGGGGGAATCCTAGCTGTTAAGGTCCGAGCTGGTGGAACTAAGGAATATAGTTCTTTGGACATTTATCACAGTAATAATGACAAAGCAATAAGAAGACAATAATATTTCATCTGTGGAAGAGGGGTGGCAGTATGAAAAATAATTCCTCACCCACAAGGCCATGTAATTGCTTTTCAACTTTAAAGGCTGGAAAACTGTGGAGTGGGCCGCACTAGACCAGATATAAGCAGCAATCGTCTATTCTTGGTCTGAGCTCTTACACTTGTAAAGACAGAACATGGCAGCAACAATTAGATATTTCCTGAAGCAATACAAGGAACTGACCATTCTTGCAGTGTCTTTTATGATGGCACTAAATATACCACATAATGTTGAAGCCCCAGTTCATGCACATTTGCCTGCTAAGAATGAAGCTGTGGAAATGGTAAGAATGGCTGTTTAAATACCAATTATAGATGTAGAGTAGTTGATAGCTGCTTGGATTGAGGAATCGGAGAGCAGAGTTCAAATTCTAGTTGAATCCATTACATTCACTGACATGCTAATAGCCTTGGGAAAGGTATGAATCCTCATCTTCTCCCCACCAGCTATGGGCAAATAGCAGAAGAGAATGAGTTCTATACCCTTGGATGGCAACCAGTCTACCACAGAAAGAAATGGCAACCTACTGTGGGGAAAAAATCTACCTCATTAGTCATGTATTGAAAGATACATGCTTAGGTGATCATGTATCACACATGGTACATAACTGACTGAAACATAATACGACAATCAGTTTGAGGTGATGTTGTCCAAGAGTTAAGGTCAATTTGTGGAAATATCAGATCTCTCCATCCAAAAGATGTTATGTCAGTGATGGGGAATTAGATGAAGCCAGTGTGTATCTACAAGTAGGTAATCTCCAAGAGAAATAAGGATCTATTTGTTAATGAAGACAAAATCCAATGAAGGTGTGTATCAATGAAGATATATGCCTATCTAAAAAAAAACAATAAAATATAAGTAACCGTATCACACATCGTCCAACAAACCGTTTCTGGCAGGGTTCATTGTAAACTAGTAAGAGATTGTGTAAATTTTAAGGCACTAAATAAAATTAACAAAAACGAGCCACTTCAAATTTTTGACAATATTTTGGCATCCCTCAATTCATTGAGGGATTTATTCAAATTTCAGGTTTTGGCTTGTAAAACTGCACCTGGTTTTCTGTTCACTAACTTGGCAGATTATCTTCATTTGATTTAAGCCTCGTATAGAATATCAAAGAGGAATGATTGGCCATTTCATCAAATGCATCTGGCAGACATGTTTGGTTTTTATGAAATTCTTCTTACTTTTTAGATATCTTTCTTTTTTTTTTTTTTCTGTAGCAAAAGTTGTTAACCAAGTGGTACAAACTGCCAAGGCACCCTGTACAGTTC